>BQNB010024349.1:0-60816 GCA_026074375.1 Tanacetum coccineum
ATCTTATTCGGAACGTTTTTAGTGTTATGTATCGTGTTTGTTGTTGTTGTTGTTTGAATTAGTTTGGTTCTGAAGGATGCTTGACTAGTTCGGTTGTCAAAGGAATGGTTTAGAACGGTTCACAATAGACATGTTTAGTTCGGTTCACACTGAAGACTAGATCGGCTCCCTTGTGCAAATGACTAGATCGACTCCTTCTATACACATAACTAGATCGGCCCGTTCTAAAATCTTACTAGTTCGGTTGACACAAGGTTGAACTCGTTCGGTTTGCTTTAATATTTGACTAGTTCGGGTCTTAAGAAATCAATTAGATCGGTTCACAATGATTTCGACTAGTTCGGTTCCCAAAGGAATCAACTAGTTCGGTTCATGAAGGTTGAACTCGTTCGGTTTATGAAGGTTGAACTAGATCGGGTGATGAACTTGTTCGGTTGTCAAAGAGTGAACTCGTTCGGTTGATGAATAATCAACTAGTTCGGTTCCAACTAAACTTAACTAGTTCGGGTCTTCAATGATTGAACTAGTTCGGTTGAAGAAGCAATGTACTAGTTCGGTTCTTCTTGGTTTGATACTCGTTCGGTTCACACAAGAATGAGCTAGTTCGATTCCTTAAGGTGTTTTCTAGATCAGTTGAACTCGTTCGGTTCTCAAGTAAAACAACTAGTTCGGTCCTTTGTATAATGACTAGATCGATTCCACTTGTGCTTTGACTAGTTCGGTTGTCAAGTGTTTTGAACTCGTTCGGTTTGCTTGATCGATGCTTTAGTTCGGGTCACATAAAATATCAAACACCTTGAGTGCGCCTTCTTCTTCTCCTTGTTTCAGCCAAGTTCGTTCTAGCCTCATACCACAAACCAAATGCTCCAAACATCACAACTAAATTGAAACACTAAAGATCCCAAGGTGAAACCATGGCTCTTGATACCAATTGTAAGATTCACGAAAACTATGATCCGGTGGTCTTGGTGAGTCAAACCACATGATAGCCATTTTAGTGAGAGAGAGTAGTGAGATGGAAGATGAACTTGATATTAGATGGATATGAATGAAAGATACAAATGACTCCACCCCTCTATTGAAGCCATAGAGGGGTATTTATACCACCACACATTACATAGGAATCCTATAATGACAACACTAGTCCCTATGTGAGGTGATATGGTAAACTATGGTAATTCTGTAATGTCGTCACGTAAAAGTGAATTCCCAACATTCTACTCAGTCAAAGGCTTACAGGGTATTTAACAAGAGAACAAGAATGATAGTTGAAACAATTCATGTTAACTTTGACCATGAAGCTTCATATGCTGATGACGTCTTCTGTGGTGTTTGACTTCAAGTCTGCACTCCAACATGAATCATCTTTGTAGTACTTTGTAGGAGAAATACTGTAATAGGCACGAACTAAGTAACCCATACACTTCTGGTTAAGGAGAAGCTTCTGAATTAGCTTCCCCCTAATTCGTGCCACATATTCTTGATTTAGAAGCTTTAAAAGCTTCCCCCCAAACTAGCAATGAATTCATCATCCCCCTAATTCATGCCACATATTCTTTATTTAGAAGCTTTCAAAGCTTCCCCCCAAACTAGCAATCCTCTCTTGAGCAGTTTCAAAGCTTACTTACAAGCTTAGAATAATTAAGTGCACAGCGGAACTGGTAGGATACCACATCAAATATTACTGCTCCTTTAAGAATAAGCTTAGTGATTGATCGTTTGGGGTAAGCATTAACTGGATCAGCAACGTATCTTCTCACGCTTGAATAATTCTTCTCACACCGCTTCCCCCTGGAAATTCAAATAATGCATACAAAAGTTCTCAAGGTATCACTTCCCCCATTTGTCTGAAGAAATGCACCCAAAAGCCATAGTTTAAAGCGTTGATATTCTCTGCGGTTAGGACATTTGTCTTCCCCGACATGGGCCTAACTTAAAAAAATTCAAGGGAAATTGCTCCATAGCTTCATGAATCAGAAAATGATAGGCTCAAGGGTGAATCTTCTCCTTCCCCCTTGCTGATTTCGACATGTCAGAGTCAGCAACACCTTGGACGCGCATTTATTTGAGAACTTGTGTGAGGAATAAATTAGCTCAGATCTAACCCGTGAGAATTAATTATTGATCAAATCTCTACTCATAACCTCTCTTTGGCTATCATTTTACCAACCGTTTCGAAGGCAATTTGAAGTAACCACTGATGAAGTAAACCCGATATACTAAACTTGAAATTGAAGTTGTATTCTCCATTCTTGTGACTTAAGCTTGCACTAATGTTGGAAGAACGGTGTAGAGAATTTGTACTCCAAGCAAATGTCTAAGTACCCAATACCCCACCAAAGTATGAGACTTTCATCACCTCTTGAGATTACCCACATCGCTTAGCGTGTGACTCTGGAGTACAAATAGTAAACTCCTTTAAGTGATAGTTAACCAGGTCATCAACCATCCACCCCTTGACTGCTGGAAACTTGATAAACAAGTCTTCAACGAAAATTAAGCTCGAGCAGTTAATTCATTGAAATATGCTCCAGCCGACCTCGATTTCAAGATAAATTAAGATCACTCTTCGTAAAATACTCATTTTCTTTTCTAAAATAAAGTGCTACCGATCAACTCCGTAGTCACTTAAAAAATTAATTTCAAATCTAGCCTTTAAATTTCAGATTCTTTATCCAAATGGATTCCGGTCTCGTCACAAATCATGTCACTTCGAACCTCAAATGTAATCAATTAACCATTATCTTGAACCAAAAATTTATCTTTGTCGAAATTGAGCCAACATATGAATATTAGACAAATTTTCGTAGAACAAATTGCTACATTATGTGTCTTTCATATTAGTAAACCAGCCAAGTCTAATTATACTTAGCCCAATGTCGACAATCAAGTATTTAGAAGTTGTTTGGTTTAAACTAGTTCGGTTCCAATAGACATAGCTCGTTCGGTTCCAACCAACAACTAGATCGGTTTAACTGGTTTGGTTAACTGGTTCGGTTCAAACAAAAGAACTCGTTCGGTTCCTAAAGGAACCAACTCGTTCGGTTCTTAAGGATTTAGACTGGTTCAGCTCAAAAAGATTTTTCTTGATCGGTTCCTTAAGTTATAGATTCGTTCGGTTGTTAAAGAAGAATGACTAGATCGGTGGTCTCTAGTTCGGTTCCAACAGAGTGTGAACTCGTTCGGTTCCCAAATAGTTGACTACTCATTCGGTTCCCACAGATGAAACTCGTTCGGTCCACAAGGGTGTATACTCGTTCGGTTCACACACATGAAACTTATGATCAAACAAGAACAATAGTGAGATGTGGGTTGTGATGTTAGAGAGAGATTGGATGGAAAATGGATGAATTGTATAAAATGGAATATGGAAAAATGGAACAACCAACAACCAACCCCTCTCCAATGCTAGGAGAGGGATTATATAGTACATGGAGGCCGGCCATGGGCTATGATGGGCTTCCCATGGGCCTTGGGCCGGACTAGATTACTAATCTAATCATTACACTAACTACGAGCTAAGACCTATTACAATGGAAGTGACCGACATGTTTGTGTTTCCAAAATCTCCCCTAAGGGAGGTCAACTTCATTTACCAACACTTTAAGCCTAGCATACTATGCTTTGTCTTTTAGTCTTTAGCTCGTCCTTTTGACTTTCTCTTGTGAATATGTTGTAGTGATCATTGATTTCTGGATTGAGCTTGTTCCTTGAACTTGTATTTGACATTGTGATCTTGAGCAACTTGAGATCATCAACCAAGCATAATCTCTTCGCCATCTTGAAACTTTGCCATCTTGTGAACTTGCGACTTCTGGACCGACATGCTCATACCTTTCTTGATTTGTTGATTTGGGAATAGCTTTATGTTGCATCTTTTCTTGAAATTCTTTAACTTTAATACTTCGTCACTTAAAAAAAGATGTATGGTATCAGAGTAGCGGAAGTCTTAAAACATGTACTTGAGCTTTCATGATGACTTTATGGTTTATCGGTACGGAGTATGAGCATGTGGGCTATGGAATCTGTGAGTCAAAGTGGAATCAGGAACCTACACCACCAACTTTAAATTAGCATGCATAAAAAACAGTTCGCAATAAGCTGGGACGAATTTGGATTTGTTCATTCGCCCTGGTTTGGTTGAGTAACCTTCAAAATCCGTGAAGGATCAAACCTGTGATCAGATAGATTCTAATTTAAGATGGAATCTTCTTGATAGGATTTCCAGCTGTAGTATTGAATTTTTCTAGCACATATGTATTAGATTCATCGTACTCAGCATGTTCTCATTATCGAAACGTCTCAAAGCAGACAACACGATAAGAGTGAACAGGGGGTTTACTATCTCACCCGATTGGATTAGAAAATTGATTTGAAATCAATCGGTGTATCACTGGCAAATTGTTTTTGTGACACACCGAGAGTGTTAATTCATTTCAAAATTTCATTAAACGGTTGATCCATTTCCTGGAACAAAGTTTGATTCTTTAGAATCGCACCATCGTTTCTTTCCAGTTGATACAAGTTTGATTCATATAGAATCTCACAAGTCACCTACCAAGAGCTTGTTTGATGTTGGCTCAAGCAGGATTTCCATCTTCATTGTGAATGAATCACTTTAGATGTTCTGGAAAAATCACAAGGATATGCGTAGGACTCTTAATATTTATCTTGTAATTCACATTGTGTGACTTAGCAAGCAAAATTTGTAGATGATCTTTTTGGCCTAGGCTCAATAGTGCACTTTATTTTAGTGATCGGAGGTAGAGCTTGTGCCACCTTTTCAATATCAACTAACTCGGAGTGAGAAAGTCAATAGAAAATGAGTGTATCTCCGTGTGATTTTGAAACAAGTCTTTTGACTTTGAGTGGCTGGGAGGGGATTGTGCATAGCGTCACTGGGTCCATGACTGTCTTCAATGTCAGACAACACCTGAGTGTTTCTGACAGCATATGTATTGACCCGATTTCTGCCTAAGTGTATGGAGGGCTTCTTTCTTTTCACCCTTTATCCTTACATTTCTTTTTCATTCTTCAACCCCTTCAATGCTTACTGAGACTTCATAACTAACACCTTGTTGGGTTTGTTCCAGTGTTAGCTCCATCTCAGTTGGCATTATTCCCTATTCTCACTTTTTCTCCTTTTTAATCATACCTAAGGACTTCTACACTAACTAGTGGATATCCCTGGTAGATTCCCTCTGGTTCTGGTTGGATATGGGATATGGAATTACCTAGCCTAACCGCCTTATAATTCAGAAATTTAAGAACATGGTCGGTCTTTTGGTGTATTTCATTACTATCTTCCAAAAACATTGAAAATTTCAATCATAGTGTTTGAAATAAATATCAATAAAGATTTACACTTTGAGAGTTTTTCATCATCACTAAAAGCTCCCCCTTAACATGTGCATCGTAATCGTAGTACATGCTAGGTGTGGAGTGCATTGAGTCCATTTTATTTGATCACTTCTGTCAATATACATTAAGTCCAGGTTAATCACATTTTCTCCCCTTATCCAAAATGTTAATCCCTTGATATTTTGGATATCAATTGATTAAACACTTCGGGGACCAAATGATATATTTAGCAGAATGGAACATATTATGCTCCCCTTCAATGTTTGAGGGTATATAAGACAGTGCTGAGTACAATAATTTGAAAATTTGAATTTACTAAGAAATTCTTGAAAATTTTATACTCGAGCACTCTTATTTATCACATTAGTTACACTTTATATATTTCATAGTTTATTTATAAGAGTTTGACCTGAATGATGAGAACATCATATGATAGAATCATATGGTTCTTTTGATGCAGCCGTTGGTTCTCTTGTTACAATCTCCTCCAACGGACTTTCTAAGCTCTCTCATGATACCTTCTTTCTTTTAAGAGGCTGTCAATCTGATCTTTCTTTGTCAAGCACTCTTCAGCGTTGCTTTCAAATTTCGTTCCAATTATGAAAGTCTTTCATCAAACTTCGAGGTTGAACAGATTCAGATACATATGTAAACTTGAGCTGTGAAGAGTTGGTGTCTCGTGTTGAAGTTGTCTTAGCTTCCCCCTAAACCAGCAATCCTTTCTTGAGTAGATTCAGAACTTTCTTGCAAAAAAAGCGCATCAAGCAGTCTTGATGTATAACGCCTAGATATCGAAGTGCACAATTCTCTCGAAACCGCAACACCAAAGTCAATTAGTCCCGGATGAGCGCATTCTCTTTCAGGTAGTAATGATATAAATTGTAACACCAAAGTAAACTAGTCCCGGATATATAATTATTCCTTATTAAAGTAGTCGAAATGGAAACACCTAAGTCAATTAGTCCTAAATGTTACATTTCTTCTGCAGATATGACTAACTAAAGGAAAATTCATACCTATGTGAACTTTGTATCACAATTTTCTACTTCTGTTAAGATTTTAGCTTAGTGATTAACGTTTAAGGAGCCTTTATGAATTAGTAATAATCTTCTATGCTTAGAATTAAATCTTCTTACAAACACTTTCCCCCTAGTATATTAAATGTGCATACTTAAACTCACAAGATAATCTCTACCTATGTAGTTGAAATAGTGCACTGAAAGTAACAAGTTAAACACATTTTTCTCTGCGGATAAGACATTTGTCTTCCCGGAATGACCTAAAATAAGAATAGGTTATGAATTCTATCACGTGTACTTATTAACTTTCTTGTATATCTATTCCTTCCCCCTTGCTGGTTTCGATACCTCGGAATCAGCAAAACCTAGTACGCACATATACTCGAGATCGTGTTCAAAGAATTGATAAGCTTAAATCTATTCGCGTGAGAATCAACTAAGTCTTAATTTGCAAATAAGTCCATAAAGTTTTAAGCACATGATCTAAAGTGGTGTAGTTAAAATCTTTACATTAAACTTCCCCTTTACAATTATGAGCCGCCAGTATTAACACTTTATCTGTTTAATTCCGTGACTTATTGTGAAAGACTGTTTTAAAAGGATTATTTTGGTTGACGTATTTGTTCCCCCTCAAAAATGGACCCGTTTTCTATTTTAAAGAGCTGTTGTCAATTGTTTGAGAAGTCGAATTGTCTTTGAAAAATTCTTTTTGTGATTACTGGAAAACACTGATCACCTATGAGATAACTTTTTACGAACCAAAATAGATTTCTCTTCTTTTAACACATAAGCGCACTATGGACGTACACTTATGGAATATAGGAAGCACGGGGTTGTGATGAAAGTTATCACAGCCTTTTGCATGGTCATAAAAGTAGAACCATGCCCGAGAATAAATTCCCGTTGAGAGGTCAAGATTTCTTTTTGAAATACTTGCCTTTGAGATGATGACCGGGTTGCTATCTGAAATAATAGCAAGCCATATGGCATGTTTTGAAAACATTTTAACTTTTGCACGAACTTTATTTATGACCACGTGTCTTTATTGAAAGACATTTCTAGGGACGTAAATATTATCGTTTGCAAAAGACATGCCATTGAAAAAACTTCTTTTTGAATTTTTCATTTTTTAATTTTGTATTTTGTTTTTATAAAGGTTTTATAAAATGAAAATCTTTTTGGTTTTTCTGATTTTATATTTTTCTTTTGTTTTTATAAAATTTTATAAAAAATAAAAATGAAAATAAAAATCTTTTTGTGTTTTTATGATTTTAAGTATTTACTTATTATACACTGAAAATTTGAATAGGTACCACCACTATTCATTCATCTTCATCTGCCAATTGTTTAGAGTGTCGGCGTAAAACTCCGCCATTCCAGCTTGTTGATAAGAAATTTCAATCCTTTCTCGGCCAAGAGCTTTAGTGATTATGTCGCCAATTGATACTCTGTATTGGGACAAGTAAAATGTACGATCACACCGTCTCAAACATGGCTCCTTGGTGAACTGAAAACCTGATGTCTATATGGTTGGATCTGGAATGTTGAACGTTGTTTGCAGCATAAGGCAATAGCGTTTTCGTTATCACAATACATTGCGAATTGTATTGAATCAAATGCCATATTCCGGTAGTTCGTGATCTCATCCAAAGGACTGAGCACAAACACTTCCGGACAAGCAATATATTCAGCTTCCGTACTGGTATCGCAGCGCCTTTTCTGCTATTAGGTCGACCAGCTTACATGTCTATCACCCAAAAGGTGTTTATGCCAGATGTTGCTACGGCGTGTGTTTGCAACAGCATGATAAGTATCTGCAAATGTGTTAGTGCATAGGAAGAATCCTTTTGGATACTAAAGAACCAGATGTGACGTTCCTTATAGATAAGAAAGATCCTTTTTACTGCATTCGGAGGTGCTTTTCGGTACGCCGAAACCTGATATCGGGCCACACAGCATTTAGCAAATTGTAGGTCAGGTCTACTGGCTGTAAGATAAAGGAGGGTGCCAATCATACCACGATAGTGTGATGGATCTACAGCGTTCCCTTCTTTATCCTCATCCAGTTTGGACTTCTCCCATGGAGTATCTAATGGGTCACATGATTCATAGCCATATTTAGTTAGTGATTCAAGAGCATATTTAGCTTGGTTTATGAAGATGCCTCTGGGGACTTTGAGAAATTGTAGTCCTAAGAAAAATTAAGATTTTACCCATCATCGACATTCTTGAATTTTGAACACATTATTTTCTGCGATGGTCACATAGTTCAGGAGTAGATGCAGCAAAGATAATATCATCGACATAGTTTTTTTTGTACACATGAAGACCGTGCCTTCTCTAAGTGAACAGGAGTAGGATCCACTGAAGCCTTTTGAGAAGTCATGGATATCAGGAATGAAGACAACATATTCCTACCATCGCACGGTGGAGCTTGTTTCAACCCTTAAAGAGCTTTCTTAGTTGTAGAATAGTTAGGTTTGTCTGGATTCCACAAATCGTCTGTTGTCTAACATAAACTTCTTCTCGCAGAGATTACCATCAGAAAACACAGTTCTTCACATCAATTTGATAGTTGACTGTTATGTGACGAGCAAATGCTAGAAAAAATTTCATATAGCCTCTAATCTTCGCAAACCGGAGCGAATGACTCTTCGAAATCGATCCCTCCTCTTGGCGATAACCACGAGCGACCAACCGAGCCTTATTTTTCAGAATACCTCCTAACTCATCAAGCTTAACCTTATAGATCCACTTAAGAGAGATGACAAATGCTTTGTCAGGAGGAGGAACAAGTTCCCAAACCTCCAGACATTCAAATTCATGAAGTTCCTCTTGCATAGCTTCAATCCAACATGCTTGAGTTAATGCTTCTTTGTAGTTCTTGGGTTCGACTGATGTTAGAAAGGCATCATAGTAGCAGAATAAGGCTTGTTCATGGAGTTGTAGTCGTGTGGAAACTGGTCTGTCGAGAGCACCGATTATATTCTCAAGTGGGTGATCCTTAGTCCATTTGCTATTGTGTTCAGAAACTTGGTGATCGGGAGGCACAATTGTATGAATAACATCTGATGATGAAGATTGATCAGAAGTAACTTCTGGAATTGGAATACCGAAGTACGGATCATTACCCATATGTGCAACTTCAATATCATGATTATCTTCTTCAACATCATGAGAAATAATAGGTGTTTGAGTTTCTTGTGTTGTATGAGAGTTACTTGGTGATGGTGCATCTTGATCAACTGTAGTTGAGGAAGGTGAGCCAGTTGATACAGCATGTTCAACTATATCCCTAAGGACCAAAGCTTCTTCCTGAGTATGTTTAATATATGAGAGGGGCAGTCCTTAAATTCAATATTTGGCAGTGATTGGTTTCCATATTATCCTTAGATACATTTGGATCACAGAGTGGAGTCTCAATTAGGCTCCTTATTACAAGTTTTCTTGAAAGTTTCTTAATCATTTTTTAGGGTTTGGCTATACCAAACCTTGTTCCTGTAGGTTTTGCATTTAAATCCGGAAATTTCCCCCAGACTTTTTATTGACTTGTTGATTAACGCATCACATTGTTCTTTTGATTGAACACGTTTTGGTTTAAATCAAGTCAAAAATTGTGCTTTTCAGTCTGTTTAATCTGCTCATTCTCAGCAACAAGTTTTGTCACTCTATGTTCCAATTCAATGTTAAGAGTCTCAATTTCATCCATGTCCATTTTGACTGTACTATCATCCACATTTCCTATTTAACGACTTAATTTTTCTCTTTAACTTGACAATGACTGTGTCTTTGCTTGAGACTGAGAACTTCTAATTCACTTAATTTATACAACTAAGTAAATCATTGGGCATTTTTGATTTAAAACACTGTTTTCTAGTTGAAAATTTTCCTGATTAAGTTGAGAATCAGCTTCCAAAGTGATGCAATGTTTTTCAAGAGTCGTAAAACTCTTACAAAGTTTATCGTAAGTTTCTTTATCAACAAAATCCTTTTTATTGAGAAGCTCAGTCTTGAGTTCGAGACACCTTTGACATTCATTCACAGTTTCACAACCTTCATTCAGAGACAAATTCACAACAGTTTTTACAATATCATTATCAATGGCTTGTGCCAAGAGTCGTTCATTTTCACTCAAAACTTGATTCATTTGAATTTGAAAAGTGTAGGACTCTAAGCGATGTTGTTCGAGTCATGTTGACCGTCGTTGACCGCTTTTTTAGCCGCCTAGAGTAAAATCAAGACGGTTGGTGGCCGTCTAGCGCCTAGGCGCCGACGGCTTTTTACAACACTGTCTGGCATATAAGCTCAGTTTTAGCTTATTATATTTGCTTGTTTTAGTCATTAGTGCTTATTAGGGTTAGGACTTTAGATGTTTAGCTTATTTTCTTCTTTGGTTGCTTATTTGAGCTTAAAATAGCAAAACAGTTATGCCATTTGGCCTTTAGTGTAAAAATTCAAATCTGCCACCTTTTTGTTTGCTTATTTAACTGCTTAATTTTGAGTTTTATAAAAAATTGCTTTTTTAAAAGTTGCTTATTTTTGCATAATTTACAAGTTTTAAAAAAAACATTTTTCCAAAAAGGGAGACCCAAGGATTCGAACCCTGGACCTCCCCTTTAACACACATACACACTTAACATCACACACACTAAGCACGGTGCCAGACCAGGACCATATGTCCTAGTTTGCACCAACTTTTCTTTTATACTTGTTTTTCCTTATAAGCTTTCAGCACTGTTTTGCTTATTTTTGGCTTATTCAATAAGCCAATTTTCCCCCTTTTATTTTTCTTACATCCAGCATCTTTCAAAGTATTTTTCACCTTTTTTTCAGATTTTTCTAAAATCGTTTAGTATTTTTAATCTTTTATTTTCTTTAAAACAGTTTTTAATTCATTAAAAATTATTAAAAAGTCAAAAAATATAATTCTTTTTTAGAAAATTTTCTTTTATCATTTAGCATCTAGGAAAATTAAATTTGCTTTCGTAGGGTTATTTTTGCAAAATTTTGTTTTTTAAAGAACGGGTTTAGGCCCGGTTCTCGTTTTTAGGTTTAAATCCGTTCTAGCTTTCGTTTTTAAGTTTTCTTTCATCGTTTTTGAATTTTAATTGTAGAATTATAAAAACCAAATCCAAATCTCTTAATCCATTCAAAAACGCGATCACGAACGTTCTTGATTTTCAATTCGCACCTCGTAGGGAGACGACCCGGGGGATTTTTGATTTTCCTTTGGATAAAAAGAATTGATTTGAATCTCTTGGAATTCTTACTATACTATATTATAATTGAATTATAATTTTGAAATTATCCTTATATATTTATTATAATTTATATATGCAAAAAGGTTAATTTTAAGGTTATCACACTGTTATTTCAGTTTCTGAATGGTTCACAACATTCGACTGTTTAGAAGACGGCATCACCTGCACAGCTTGATTAATCATATTATTCGCATTATCATGATTGTATACCTTAGCAAGAGCATCTGAACCATAATGACATAAATTCGCCATGAGAGCAACTTTGGCGGTGTTGAGTTCATCACAATCAGAGTCATATGCATCCAAATCATCAGCTTGATAAGTAGCATTGTGAGTAATGACAGTCTGTGTGTCTTGACCTTCTGGAATTCTTGGATCTGCCAAAAATGTTAGTTCCTCCTTCTATAGAATTTGACCACTTGCTTGAGCTTGAACCAACAACACTTTATCTTTAAACCATGAATCATCCCGTTTCCTCCTTGGTTTAGTGCATTGTTTGGACATATGTCCTTCCCCTTTGTAGTCGTAACAAGTAACAATCCTCTGTTTCCCCGAGTTACTCCCACTTGCTCCTGGAGTGAAAGTTCTTGTAGTACCCGCAGCATAAGAAATTTGTCTCTCTTGAACTGGTTGTACGGTTACTCTTCCATCATTAATGGTGGCTTGTTGCCTTAGGTTTGACGAGTTCCTCAGCTGATTGTTGGTAGTAGGATAGCGAGAAGTAACTACAGCAGACAAGAATGAAATCACATGATTGATAGCATCAATTAGATCATCACCGTGCTTGAAAACTGGAATAGTTAGACCTAAGTCTGATTGGGAAAATTCAGATTGTTGATTGACTGTGAGAGAGTATTTAATTTGAGGGATGGATGACGATGAAGAATAAACGTTGTGGTGAACTGAGGTTTGATAATTGTTGGGAGGATAAGTGATTAAATGAGGTGTTGATGATTGATTGACTGAATATTGTTGAGATTCAAAAGGTGATCCATACTGTGAAGATTGATAAGGTGAAACAAATTGTTGATGTTGAGAGTTCTGGTAAGAGTGCTGATGAGATTGATAAGGAGACTGTGTCATTTGGTGAGATGCAACTAAAGCAAGAGGATCGGAGTTGCGTTCATGCATCAATCGAACTTCATTTGCATGTCGTTCATGTTGTTCCAAGTGAGCATGAATCTGATCAACATTAGTAGTATGCAAATCTTTGACCAACTTAACATCAGTAACGAATTTGCTCCATTCAGCAGGAAGAGTATTCAGAAACTTGGTATTGACTTGAAATTGCTCCAGTGGCATCTTGTAAATATTCATATCATTGAGTAGCAGAGTGAATCTCAAGTAGTACTCGTGTAACGACTCTCCTTTCTTGTATGTAAACTTATCAAATTCATCGTACAGCTTACACTCTCGTTCTTGCTTCGTTAACGACGTTCCTTGCATGAGCAGTTTGATTTTCTCCCAAATATCCTTGGCTACATGATGTTGACTGACAAGAGCATAAATTTCAGTTGGAAGGCCTTGTAGAATAATGTTTATTGCTTTGATGTCACAATCAGCTTGAATAGTTTCTACGGGAGTTAACTCAGAATATTCCTTTGGTCTGGTTACACCATCTACTGTAATTGTTGGCCAAACAAGTGGACCTTTTTCAACAGAAGCAAGAATTATTCTACCATGAGGTCTATTCATCATATAAAGTTCCATTCTTCTTTTCCACGAGTCATACAAGTGTTTTTCAAGCATCGGTGGTTTATTGTCACCACCCGAGAGAAGTGACTTATCAGCAAGAGTAGTCATTGATAAATTGGTATGTTTAATGATTACCGTTTGATCGAGCGGTGATAGAAAGTAATTGTGTTTGATGGTGTTGTCTTTTATGTGTTTTAAGTCTTGTAGCAATATGGTATTTTATAATTCTTGACAAAACCGGGAAAGCAATTGAGTGTTTCACGGGATTTTATAAGTCAAAGAAATAAACCGTATAATTTTGATGAAGCAATTTTGTGTTTTAAGTAAATGTTGCGAATTCGAATGATTAAGTGGAATTGCAAATTCAGTTTTTTAATAAAATTGCAAATTCGTGTCCTTTTAAAAAAAATTACAAATTCGTGTGCTTCTTCAAATTGCAAATTCGTGTCCTTTTACAAGCTGTGAATTCGTGGCCTTATGTAAATTGCAAATTCGTGTCCTTCTACAAATTGCGAATTCGTGTGCTTCTAAAAGGTTGCCAATTCGTGTCCCAAAGTAAAACTGCAAATTCGGAACCTGAAGGAAGACTGTAAATTCGGATATCACTAGGAACTGCCAATTCGTATACTACTAAAAACTGCAAATTCGGAGACACAAGAAAATTTGCAAATTCGGATATAACAAGAAACTACGAATTCGTGCACCACACGGACGAAACTCGAAATCTTTAAAACACAAAAAGACACCTTTTTGATTGTTTTTACCCAAAATTTCTTGTACAACTAGTATTCTTAAACCTATAGGTACCTTAAAAATGACAACTTTATGGTTTTTAAGCCAAAAATTTCAAAATCAAGATTTGTACTTTATAAGGTTTTTGAAAACAAAAGATGAACAAAAATGAATTTTTCTTTGATCCAAAGCTAATACACCTATATACAAGGATACTAGATCAAATCTACCAAGGTAAATAATCTTTTAGTGTACAACTAAGCTTTGAAAACACAAGAAACTAGTAAAAGGTGTATGGAAAACGAACCAAAAAAATAAACAAACACAAGAACTAAGCAAATCACTCCATGGCTCTTGATACCAATTGTAGAATACTTGTAATGATTGATATATGAACCAAGAACTAGTGAGAGAAAGTGGAAGGAAGGATGTATTTTCTAGAGAGAGAAAGTATAGAAAGAGAAATACATTAGTGAAATAAGAAAATACAAAACCAACCAACACCCTCTCCAAGGCATGGATAGGGTATTTATACTATATTGTGGCCGGCCATGGATTGCCTTATGGGCTTTCCATGTGCCTTTTGGCCCTCTTAGCTTATGAATTAAACATTGACTAACTACGGGCTTTAACTATTTAATATTGGAAGTGACCGAGACTTTTCTTGTTCCTAACAGTTCTGCTTTTGTGTGCCTTTGTGTGTTCGTGGCTTGGTGCCTTAGTTATGTCGGTCATTGAAATGGGTGGGCTCAATATTGAATATTAATGGGAAAGGGTGCGAATATAAGTATAGTGGCCAACGTAGTTATAAGCGTATCACAACTCACTCATACTTGATATTGTTGTTCACACAAATCGATGTTGACACCGTAGGGTAGTGTTATGTGTATATCTGTATATATATAGTAAGATATTATATATATATTGTTATCCCATGATATAATCCAAACACAACTTATTAATAAGCACCAATAAGCAAGAAATAAGAAGAAATCTTAGAGAGAGAAACAACTAGATTAGAGAGAATGGTGAGTTATAAATGTGTAAGAAAATGTAACCAACACCCTTCACCAAGTGTGGTGAAGGGATATTTATACCCATACCTTGCTATCTTGGCACTTGGGCTTTCTAAACGGGCCGGGCTTGGATTAACTTGGGCGTTGAGCCCGAAACACAGACAATATTAGATTACAATCCAAGCCCGTTGAACCCGACTAGCCTATTACAATACAAGACCTAGTTTGACTTTCTAAGACCGATAACATTCTTGTTTGACTTAATATAATTATGGCTAACAATCTCCCCCAATGTTGAGGTCTCTTTCTTCAAACTCCTCTGTACCACTGATGACATTGAAGATATGACGTTTGACGTTTATGCTTTGCCTTGTTATGGTATTGTCTTGTTTGTAATGGCTTTGTTCATTCATGCTTTGTGATCTCGATTTTGAGCCTTTATCTTTTAACTTTGAGTTCTTGAGATCGTTATCTTGCATCATCTCCTTGACTTGAATCATCTTGATTTAAATTCCTTGATCAACTTGTGCTCTTGACCAACATGCTCATACTTGTTATATTCTTGTTTGACATATGTGATTATAAGTCTAACAACCTTCCTAATTGATGATTCTTTATTTGACTTTGAGGCTCTTTATGGTGGGAGATTAGAATCAAACTTATCTGACGGTTGAATGATTGAATATTGAAGTTGAGTAATGAAGCATGTGGTTAATGAATCCGACTTGCTGGAACAAGGCTGCAACACGTGTTTATCCTAAAATAAAACAGATAAACATAAAAGATGAATATTTGGTTTTGTCATTCATATGACTTCGGTTGCATTAACCTTGGTTTCCCGTTTTATAGTATAAGTACTATACATGTGATCAGATAGGTTCAAAGAATCTCCTGGGACATGGTTTCAGCTCAAGCGTAGGATTCTTCAACACATATGTTTAGTTCCCAATGCTTGCTAGTTCTTATTACGGGGATCGTTTAAGCAGATCAACACGGTAAGAGTGAATCAGATAGTTACTATCTTTTATTTAGTTGTCAATTCATTCCTGGTCCAATAATTGATATCCTGTTATCACTAAGCTTGATTCATATTTGAATCTTTCAAGTCACCTACCATGAGTTGTTTGATGTGGCCTCAAGCAGGATTCATTCTTCACTGTTGAATACCTTTAAAGTATCACTCAAGATGTTCTGGCAAGATCTCTACGGATAATGCGTAGGGACTCTAGTTTACAGTTTGGTGAACTTTTTGGTGATCAACAAGGTGTATTTTTGACATTGTGTCTAATGAGGAATATATTTTGATTTCTTCTTGGCTCTAGAATCGATTTGTGCACTTCTTAGTTGTGGTTAATCGGAGGCTGGAGAACTACCCACCTATTCAATATTAACATCTCAGAGTGAGTATCAATAGATAACGTTTTCTCTGTGTATCTCCGTGAGAAATGGACAAGTTTCTTTGAGAGAAACTCGAATGGTTGGCAGGGTTGGGCAATTCACACTTGGTCATGATGACTTTCTTTTAATATCAACAAATCATCTTTTGATTTTGATTAGATTTTGTATTGACCGGTTTCTGCGAAGGTGTAAGGATGAGGACTTCTTCTTTTCTCCCTTTATCCATACTTTCTTTTTTAATTCTCAACCCTTCAATGCTTTACCAAGACGACATTATTCCCTTATTCTCATGCATCTCCAATCATACCTAAGGACTTCTAATCTAACTATGGAATGTCCATGGGTAGATCCCTCCGGTTCTGGTTGGATCATAGGACTTATACCTAACCTTAACCACCTTATGACTTTATCGATGTCGTGAGTCAATTGGTTGTTTGGTATAGTGATCGAAACCATAAAACCATTGAAAATTAATCAAAGTGTTTGATAGAAATCAAGATGTTTTAACACTTTCAGAGTTTCACTCTTTTAAAATGCTCTCCCTACACATGTGCATCGATATTCGAAATGATTTCGCACATGTGGGTAGAAGTTGTGCACTTAGAGTCTTAAAGATCACATTCTTCTAGATCACATTTTAATCACATTTTCTCCCCTTATTTAAAATATTAAATCTCTTAGTATTTGAAATACCAATTGATTAAAATTTGAGACATGAAAAGTTTCATGGGGAGAAAAAAGTTACCACAAGGTTGCATGAATTAGTGAACATTTTCTTGATTGCTCCCCTTCAACAATATATGTGGGATACCATAAAATTTAAAAAGTTGACATTACAAGGAAAAATGATATTACACCACAAACATGTTAAAGACGGAGTGAGATGCCTTCATGAACAATGTATATTATAATTTGACATTGAAGTACCACATTTTAATTTCACGGAATGTTTTTGGATACATAAGATTGACAATTATAAGATGTACCCAAAAAACCTTAAAGGCTTTGGTTTTAAAAGCTACCTCTCAAAATTGATTCACTTATGAAAATGACATTTTTGAGCATGATTGTTCCAATTGTTAAACACACCAAATGTTAATAATATCAAGGAAGGGAGTGTTGACCACACAGTTTTAACAAATACCACTTATAATAGAAAGAATTTGACATTAAAAGTTCTTTTTAAAAAATTGTGTTCAACAGTTTTAAAACACCACATGATAGAAGACTTCTCTTTTATTTTTAAAGTAAGCGCACTTATGCGTATACTTCCCTAACATTTGAGTCCGGGTTACAGTCTGAAATGACTGTAAGCCATTATCATGAGCTTAAAACTTTGGATGTTTTGAATACTAGCTCAAGACCCAAGAAGATTGACCTTCTCGTTGTGTCGATGTTAAACAACATTCTAGTACGTAAATGTTATCGATTCCAACGACAAAATTGTTTTTCCGAGAAGATTCTTTTTGGTATTATTGAAATTTTCTGATTTTATATTTTGTTTTTCTAGGTTTTATATTTTTCTATTTTCTTTTTCAAAAATTTTTATAAATCAAAAATAAAGAGAGAATAAAAATATGTACAAATTGATGTTTGATGGATCAAGCATTTTCGATTGCCAGAATCTCCAGTTCATCTGGAGTCAAACATCTCATACCGAGTCGTCTGACAAGATACTTAAACCTATCTTCCGATAAAGCTTTAGTAAACAAGTCAGCTAACTGGTATCAGCTTCCGACAAAGAATCAATTCAAAAACCTTTTTCAACCTGTTCCTTTTATGAAGTGATATCTACATCGATGTCTTGGGTCCGAGAAAGTTGGACTGATTGCACAATGCTATGGCTGGCCTTTTAAGTCACAAACAATAAGGTTATTTATCCAAGTGAGAAGCCCATATTCGTAGCTGAGTTTCTCAACCATAGAACTTGTGCGCAACACGCAGATAAAGACACATACTCGGCTTCTGCTGAAGACATTGAGGTGTAGTCCTACTTTTTGGATGACCAGCTGACTAACTTATCACCACCTAGAAATTGTATGTCACCAGATGTACTCTTACGTGAATTGAGACAACCCCGCGGGATCCGAATCTGAAAAAGCAGTTAGTACGAAACCGGGTCCTTTGGATACCAAGACCCATTTAATGGAGGTCCTTAAGTACCGAAAGAACCGTTTAACCATCAGTGAGATGTTTCTCGTCGGTTTCGCTGATAGCGAGCACAATAACATGTTTCATGAACAATATCAGGTCTACTTGTTGTAGGTATAAGATCTCCGACCAATACACGATATTTGCTTTTGGGTCACCGGAGTACCACTCACAAGTCACATCAAGGTGTTTTTTAGCATTTGGTGTAACCAATGCTATCACATGAGGTCATACCATGCTTTTTAAGTAGCTCTTGAGGATACCTTAGCTTGGTTTATAAAGATACCACGAGTAGATTTGGTATATCTGAATTTCCTAAAAGAAGTTTATCTCCCCATCATAGAACATATCAAACTTGTTTTCATTATTTTATCCAATTCATTTGAAAGTTTTGGGTTCGATAGAACAAAGAATTATGTCATCAACGAAAATTGCACAAGCAATATGCTTTCCCATGTTTTAGTTATGAAACAGAGTTGATCAATAGAACCTTTTGAAAACCTTCGGCAACCAGAAGTTGTGAGAGTTCAACATACCACCTCTTGGTGCTTGTTATGAGACCTATATAAGCTTTCTTGAGACGGTAAACTTTGTCAGGATGAATATGGGTCAACAAATCCATCTGGTATGTTTACGTACACTTCATCCATCAAAGTCCCGTAAAAGAATGTTGTTTTACGTACATTTGGTTACACTATAAATTATTTGTGTGAAACTACGCAATGAACATCCGACAACTTCTAACCTACGCAACTGGTGTAAATGACTTCCTTCGAAATATTAATTCTCCTTTGAGCATATCCTTAGCCACAAGACAAGATTTGTTGCGAATGACAGTATTTTCCTCATCACGTTTGTTTTTCCAGAGCCAATTTATGTTAATGATATATTTGCAAAGTGGTCTGTCGACTAATTCCCATACATCTAGTCGATCAAACTGATGAAGTTCTACCTGCATTGACCAATCCATGCAAAATCAGCCATGACTTCTTAGATGTTCTTTGGTTCGGTTCGACTCACGGTGAGTGCAAACATACACATCTCGCCATCTGTTTCTAGCTGACGTCTTGTTCTAACTGATTGAGAAGGATTTCCAATGACTTATTCTAATGGATGATCTTTTGTCCAACGTTGTGCGAAAGGATAGTGTTGTTAGAAAGTATGCATGTTTGACGAATCAACATGACAAGATGATGTCTCCCCTTGTTCTTGTACCAGTGTACTGAAGATGTTGATAAATTCATCATCGTCAAATTGTGCATTTTTTGTATTGGTTTCTGCTTGAATAATGTTCTCAGGTGCACTGACAGTTGGTACTTGAGTTGGAGTTTGATGTGTTGAATGAATGTTCAATGGAGGTGGATCTGCAACATTGGTTGTTGTAGAAGTGTGAGTTGTGCTATGTTGTTGACGTTTACGGGATTATCAAGCAGCATGTAGCTCGGAAGAACTTTGACACAACAGGAGAATTTCCATTTAGTAATTCACTGAACATCGGACTATATAGCAATTCCAGCTCATTTGACGTTGTTACTGTCTCAGCAACTTGAGGAACATTTTCTTGACTTTGTGGACCGGGACTTAAACTGTCTTGTTCAAGTACCGTTGTTGAACATTGTGGACCGGGGTCAGAACTGACGTGATCTGACGCCATATTTCTGTATCATCATCTGTGAATCCACTTTGACAATGGTTCTGAGATATCAGCCTTTCAACACCATACTCTAAGATTTTCCTTGTTGACATTACATAAGGTACCTGTACTTAAATCAAGACTTTGTTCCTTCTGAACATTGATTGATGTACCTGCACTTACATCCAGAGTTTGTTTGCATGCATGAATATGAGGGATATCTACATTTGAACCATGTGGGGGTTCACTGTCAACCTTGCTTGTGCAAGAGTCGAATAACTTTCCTGTAGGAATCCACCTAAGACCAACAGATTTGAAAATTCTACCCGTGGGTTTCCACCTAAGATCAGATCTAGGAGATGTTTTCTCATACACAGCGGAAGTTTATTAAGAAAACCTATGTCCCTGTAAAATATCGCCTACCAGGTTTCTGAGTATGACTCTTTTGATCTACGGGTTTTTGTTACTGTTTCTGGTCCCTTATTGATTGAGGTCTAGCACGTGAATTTACTTCCTTCAAGGGGAGAAAAGTTTGTTATACAAGCATCATGATTTGCATTAAAGACACACTTATGACATGTAGAACAAACAAAGTTTTTAGAATCTGAAAAAGAACTAGAACTCTTAGAGTGATCTGCTTTGGGCACAACCGTTATCGTAACGCGACTACTCTTAGATACAGGCAAACTCCTAGATGTTTGATTGTTGCTCCTAGGGTTTGGTTTCCTATCATCAGTAGTGGTTTGAATTCTCGCAGAAGTAGGCACACTAGTTGTTGAGTTCCTATCTCTTTCTGTATCCTTTTCTTAGCTACATCTAGATATTGATATGAACCTGTCATTGAACTACATCTTACATGTTCATATAACTATTCCTAGATGAGCAGATTGCAATCAGTGTCAGGTTTTTGCAAAGGTGGATTCTGTTTTCTTAGGCAAATAATGTTGATACTGGTTTTGACAAATTCTTGTTCACATCAACTTGGGAGGCAAACCGTTGTTTTGACATTTGACCCTTGCAGATTTAAACGAATTATTTCTACAACTGATTGGTTTCTTAGTGATGGTAACCGTTTCCCCCGACTGATGTTTAATCAAAACTAGTATGCCTACACTATTTCCTTTTAACTTCCTTAAGTCATTTTTTAAAGCAGTAATTGCAAAAACCTTTTCTGAATCGAGCTTTTAATTAGCATTATTAGCAAGACAAAGATCTGTCCTTTTCTGTAGTCTAGATCTCGTGATTTAAATAGAATCATACAAACTTTGTAATGCAGTTTCAAAGTCCTTATTTTCTTACGTAAAGTAGCCACACTAATTCTAATTCGATGTTCATTGTTTTCAATTCCATCAATTCCTATTTAATCTTGGCTTTATTACATGTTTCATTCAAAATTTGACCATGTTGCCCTGATTTTAAAGATTGAGTATTGATATTTAAGTCGAGAGCAATTAATGTCTTCCATTCTTGAAAAATCTTTTTTGAAAATTGGCAACGTCTCTTTGAGCAAAATATTTCAGACTCAGGATGTTATAAGTATTCATTTTATTCTGGTTACAGTATGAATCAAGCTAGACTTTAACTTGACATGTTTTCAGGATACTGGTCAAACCCTACCTTCAACATGATTCAGGGTGCTCATAGCTGTTTGTCCTATAGCTCAAAGATATTGCATTCAGCCATGTCCATGTTACCTCCGCCATTGGCTCTTCGTCAAAATGGTCTGATATCTGCATCATCAGCATCTGTATCATTCCCTGACCTGCTGCTGTCATCTTGCACTGTTGAGTCTGTCCTAATGCTTTATGTGTCAACCAAATCAGCATCCAATGCTTTACCCGTATCAATCTTACTCTCTTGCGTCTGCATCTGTCTTTTATTCACCCTTCTTTCATACTGTCTTTGATGATCCGGTGTTCTTCAGGCCACGTACTTCTAACATTACCCAGGTGTAGGAGTAGAGTATCACTGAATGTTGAACCTCGAGTCCATGTATACAACAAAGTATGTTCAGTCATTTGACTGTCATAACCCAGCGATGTAAACTTTGAATCAATGAACTTCTGGAACTGGTTTTGTTTACCACCCAAAAGGTTTAGGATCCATCTTCTTGAAATTCATCTTTGTCAAGTTGCTTTTGTAGTTGATCTACGTTGAGTAGCATTGTTCTTGTGAAAGTATCAACATCTTGACCAAAGATTGACATGAATGCCCGTCTGAATCCATGTTCGATGTGAGTGCCTTTTAAGTCATCTTTTGAAAGAACTTGAAGGTGTGAATGAAGAGATCAAAAATATGCCATGCATCTTTCTTTTGCTTTTGACATCTTGTATTTGATTGCATGCACATCTTTTGTTTCAGAATTCAAGCTGGATTCCTTTACAAATTTCTGGATGCAGTCTCTGAATTATTGTCTTCTTTCTCAGAACAAGTGTTTTGTATGACAACTAAATCAACTTTCAATGAATCAACATTCAATGCTGGAATTGGATTTGAATGATCTTCTTAGTGGTTTTGCATCAATTCTTTGTTTCAACAATTTGGGAGTTTCTTGTTGATGAGAAATTAACTCAAGCATGTAATTCCCCGAGGAATCCATGTCAAAGATCATTGCATGTAAAATGATTGAGCATACATATCTTGTATAATTCTTCTGCATACGCGCTTTTAATTCAGAATGAAAGCATTTCAACGTTGTTCTGATTTTGTCAAGTAGTCTTGCAATCAGTCTGAGAAATTATTTCTTTTGAAAGATGATTTCTAGAAATCCAAGTCTTGAGAGAATGTTCTCATGAAGAATGCATGTTACCAAATCTTGTAAAGTTTCTATGAGAACTGAAGTATGTACTGAATTGCTCGAAGGACTGGTTCATGCATTTAATTCTTAAAAGTTGTGTCTTCTCTTGAACTTTAGAAATTGAATAAGAAGAAACTGTGTCATTCTGAAGAACATTTGATGTTTGAGTTTGCATATTGGTATTTGAATTTGACATTCTGATGAAGTTGTGAATGGATATCGGATCTTAAGTGTTATGAAGTGGCGATTGAATTGTGTGATTAAGTAAAAGTAATTAACTTCCACGGGATTTTACAAGTCAAAGATTTAAACCGAAAAATTGAGTTCTTTCGCGGGATTTTACAAAATCGAGAGGAAACCGTGAAAAGTTAACTGTTGTTGTTAAAGTTTGTTGATTAATTGTCCTTGTAGTCCGAATTAAAGTCCTTGAAGTTTGTTTGTCTTGATGTGATGTTTTGATTAAACGGTGATTAATAGATTCCCAAATTCGGTCAAATACCACCTGATGCATGGATCGACCTTCGTGGTAAGGTCAATTTTTTTTTTGGGAAATTAGGGTTTCAAAACATGGGTTTTCAATGGACAAAACGTAGGAGCAAATCTCAACTTGTAGATAAAACTCAAGAGCAAAACACAGTGACTTTTGAGCAAAACGCAACGAGTATGAGCAAAACACAACGAGTATGATCAAAACGCAACGAGTCTGAGCAAAACACAACACTTCTTGGTCAAAATGCAACACTTGAGCAAAACGCAACGAATATAATCAAAACGCAATCAACTCTTGAGGCAAAACGCAATCAAGAAATTAATTGGGCAGAGTTTCTCTTCGTCAAAACGCAGTGAGGGTCTTCAACTTGTGACAAAACGCAATACACAAAACGCAAGTTCTTCTTTGAGGCAAAACGCAATGGGTCTTTGAATACCAAAACGCAACCTAAAAAAACAAAATGCAACCAAGTACCATTGACCACATGTCGCTTTCAGGCCATACTTTTCTTTGTCTTTATACACAAAACGCAATGATCTTTTAACCAAAACGCAATGAAGAAATGTTCATATAACCCAAAACGCAACCACGAAAAAGTCTTCAATCTTTCATCTAGGCCACGAAATGAATTGTATAAGCTCAATAGACGATACAAGGACTTGTTTTAAGCACAAAAGTACCAACCTTTAACACCTTAAGCCATGAAATCAAATCAAACCATGGTTTTTTCTTGCTTTTGTATGCGAACCACAACACAAGCAAAAATATAACCACGAATTCAAAACAAGTAAACACTAAACACCCCTTGGCGAGTGATACCAAGTAAAATGAATCCTCACCTCTCCATGGAAGTATGGAGGGGATATATATAGGTCTTGACTCTCTAAACTATCGTAACTAGACATTTTAGGTCCCTGTGAGTCTTACCTATTTATACTAATGTAATTCTGTATTAGCCGACATATTTTAAGGCTAACATATATATATATATATATATATATAATATATATATATATCTATATTATATTATATAATATATATATATATATATATATAATATATAATATATAAATGTGTGTTGTGTGCTGTGTGTGTGTGTGTGTGGTGTGTGTGCGCGCGAGTCTTCCCACTTACCTAACGTTGCCCATGTTCTCCCTCGTATAGATAATGCCGTCAGGGAAGAGGACCCGAAATGCTGGACGGCCTGCTGCCGAATCACTGGGAGGGGGAATGGGTGAACGGGTGGGTAGAAGTAAAAGGGGTAGAAGACCTATGGAAGGTAATGATGAGCGTGTTGATGAATTGAATGGTCAAGGAAATACCAAGGTATGCAAGGAGCTAATGGGAGAGTAGAGGAGTCAATGGGAATGTAGAGGGAGCCAATGAGGGTGCACCCGACTTCTCGATGAAAAAAAAAAAAATACCATTTGCGCCCAGTCAATTGCAAACTAGTCTTACCCCCATGTGGCTCAGGTTTTAGTAACTGAGGAAATGTTGGAAATCAGAATGGTAATGTGGTTAATGAGAACGTTCAGGAGAACGTTGGGAAATGTTGATAGTGAATGGCAACCGGGTAGGTTGTTCATAATAGGAGCTTCTAGCTTTGTAACCCTAAGAAAATATAACGGTAAGTAAGGTGCCTATAGTTCTTACTCGTTTAGGATAGAGAAATGGAGTCTGTGCATGATATGAGTGGTTGAGTATTACCAAAAAGTGAATTGTCCACTGCTAGGTTATTTGTGGGTAAGGCTTTTTACCATGGTGGAACTCTCAATCCGCCACACTAAGCTGGGAAGTTTTGTAGTATGTTCTGGGGAAATACTTTAAGTTATGATGATACAAGAGTTTTGTCCCTAGTCATGAATTCAAAATTGGAATCGATTTGTGGAATCACGGCATGGTCGGGGGTTTGCCATGCTGCGTATACAGATAGGTTCAAGAGTTGGCCAGGTTAGTTCAACATTTGGTAACTCCTGGGTAGAGATGATTGAAAGGTATGTGGATGGCCAGCTCTACAAATCTTAGTTGGTAGCAGCAACGACCCAGACTTTAACAGAAGGCGGTGCAGATTTCTGGTGCACTGACCGATGAGGCTGTTAGGAATAGATCAATTAAGAAGGTTGAGAAAAGAGGAAATGTGGGGGAACCTAGCAAGGATAGGAGTGGAAGGGATGATAATAAGAGGACTAGGACTGGGAATGTTTTTGCTACCACTGTAAACCCTGTAGGAAGAGAGAATATGAGTACTTGGCCCAAGAGTACCACCTGCAACTCCTACCATGCACCCGGAGGGCCTAATCGCACATGCCTTCAACTGTAACCACCTTGGTCCATTTGGAAACATGATTGCAGGGTGTGCCGAGAATGTAAACCCTGTCCAATGCTAGAAACCAACGTTAAGCCATTTTATGAGTGTCGGTAGTACCGACCATGTCGGGTCAGCTGCCCACGATTGAATAGAGCACAAGAACCGAAGAAAATCCTCCAAATCAGTTGCGGCTAATAACAGGGTAGGGTCTAGGAAACCAATGGGAACCAGCTAGGGGTAAGGGCATTCATGTTGGGAGCAGAATGAAGCTCTGCAGGATCTGAACAATATGACGCAGGTACTTATTACTTTGAACGATCATTTTCCCACTATCTTTATATGACTCTGGTACCGACTATAGGTTTTGTTTCTACTTACTTTTAACTCATGTTAGGCTTAGAGCCCAGTCGAATTAGGTTTTCAAATATAAATTGAGATAGCTAGCGGGCAACTATAGGAGATGATAAGGTGATTAAGAGGATGTACATAGAAATCTTAGGGTCATGTTTTCGGACACGATTTATCGATACCTTTGGACAGGGGAGATTTGATATGATTATAGGTATAGAACTGGTGTCTAACTACAAGGCTGAAATAATATTCCATGAGAAGGTAAGTAAGGGACATACCACTAACCCGGATGGAAAGTGCTTAGAGTAGCGGAGAGAGAACAAAAGAGAAAGCGAGATTGTGGCTGCTGCTAAGGCTAGTGATAAGAAACAAGAAGAGATTGTTGTGGTTAGAGATTTTCCTAAGGTATTCCCGGATGATCTATCTGGATTACCGCCTATTCGGGAAATTGAGTTTCGGATTGAGTTAATCCCTGGAGCAACGCCGGTAGCAAAGTCTCCTTATCGTTTGGCACCTTCTGAATTGGAGGAGTTGTCAGGACAACTCAAGGAACTCCAAGACAAAGGTTTCATTCGACCAAGTTCGTCGCCTTGGGGAGCGCCGGTGTTGTTCGTTAAGAAAAAGGATGGTTCTTTTAGGATGTGCATTGATTATAGAGAATTGAACAAGTTGACTGTTAAGAATCGTTATCCGCTTCCTAGAATTGATGATCTATTTGATCAACTGCAAGGGTCACAGTTTTTCTCGAAGATAGATCTTAGGTCTGGATACCATCAGCTGAGAGTGCATGAGGATGACATTCCAAAGACTGCGTTTAGAACTCGTTATGGACATTTTGAGTTCACTGTAATGCCCTTTGGTCTGACTAACGCACCAACAATATTTATGGATTTGATGAATAGAGTTTGTAGGCCGTATCTTGATAAGTTTGTGATAGTGTTTATAGACGATATCTTAATCTACTCTAAGACTCAAGAGCACTTAAGGTTAGTCTTGGAACTGCTCAAAAAGGAGAAACTATATGCTAAGTTTTCTAAGCGTGAATTCTGGCTAAGAGAAGTGCAGTTTCTTAGGCATGTGATAAATGGTAATGGAATTCATGTGGACCCTTGTAAGTTTAAAGCTGTTAAGAATTGGAAAGCCCCTAGAACTCCGACCGAGGTTCGTTATTTCTTAGGATTGGCTGGGTATTACCGTAGGTTCATTGATAACTTTTCTAAGATAGCTAAGTCTCTTACTATCTTAACTCAAATGAGTAAGACTTTTAATTGGGGTGAGGAACAGGAATTGGCATTTCAAACCTTGAAGGATAAGTTATGTAATGCGCCTGTTCTAGCTCTCCCTGATGGACCGGAAGACTTTGTGGTATATTGTGATGCGTCCGGGATAGGACTAGGCTGTGTGTTAATGCAAAGAGGTAAAGTGATAGCCTATGCGTCTAGGTAGTTGAAAATTCATGAGAAGAATTATACTACCCATGATTTAGAGTTGGGTGCGGTTATGTTTGCACTTAAGATCTGGAGACATTATCTGTATGGGACAAAGAGTGTCATCTATACGGACCATAAGAGTCTTCAACATATCTTTAGTCAAAAAGAGTTGAATATGCGACAGCGTCGCTGGATAGAGTTGTTTAGTGATTATGACTGTGAAATTTGCTACCATCCTGGTAAGGCGAATGTGGTGGCTGATGCCCTAAGTAGGAAGGAAAGAGTAAAGCCTAAGAGAGTTAGAGCTATGAATATGATCCTTCAGTCGAGTATCAAAGATAGGATACTAGCGGCTCAGAAGGAGGCTGTGGATGAGTTCGCAGTATTGCAAAAAGGTTTAGATGAGATGATAAAACAAAAAAGTGAGAACTTTGTACTACCTGGATTGAATATGAGTACATTTGAAGGGTGAGGTGAGAACCCTGATAATGGATGAAGCCTATAAGTCGAAGTACTTTGTACAACCAGGAGCTGATAAGATGTATTATCATTTGAGAGATAGGTATTGGTAGCCTGGAATGAAAAAGGATATAGCTGAATATGCTAGTAAGTGTTGACTTATCTGAAGGTTAAGGCTGAGCATCAAAGGCCATCTGGCTTGCTCTAGCAACTTGAGATTCCCGTATGGAAATGGGAAGGGATAGCTATGGATTTTGTGACTAAGTTGCCTAGAACTAGTAGTGGTCATGACACAATCTGGGTCATTATGGACCGATTGACTAAGTCTGCTTATTTTCTACCTTTGCGTGAGGATTATAAGATGGAAAAGTTGGCTAGATTGTATTTGAATTAGATATTTGCTAGACATGGTGTGCCAATCTCGATTATATCAGATCGTGATAGTTGTTTCACATTGAGGTTTTGGCAGTCAATGCAAGAGGCATTAGGGACTCGTTTAGATATGAGTACGGCTTATCACCCTCAGACCGATGGTCAGAGTGAGCGTATTATTCAGACTTTAGAATACATGCTTAGAGCGTGCGTCTTGGACTTCGGAGGAAGTTGGGATGTTCATCTTCCATTGGTTGAGTTTTCGTATAACAATAGTTATCATTCTAGTGTGAGATGTGCTCCGTTCAAGGCATTGTATAGTGGAAAGTGTCATTCACCAATTATGTGGGCTGAGGTTGGAGAAGGTTAGTTGATAGGACATGAGTTAGTGCAAGAGACCACTGAGAAGATCTCGCAGATTACGGATAGACTTAAGGTTGCGTGTGATCGTCAGAAAAATTATGCTGATAAGAGGAGGAAGCCTCTAGAGTTTAGTTTAGGTGACTATGTCTTGCTCAAAGTGTCGCCTTGGGAAAGGTGTGGTAAGCTTTGGGAAGAAAGGGAAGTTAGCACCTAGGTTTGTTGGACCGTTTGTGATTATTAAGAAAGTAGGCCTTGTGGCCTATCGATTAGACTTGCCTGAGGAATTGAAAAGTGTTCATGACATGTTTCACGTGTCGAACCTTAAGAAGTGTTTGGCTGATCCAACACTGCAAGTGCCTTTGGATGAGATTCGAGTTGATGCTAAGTTGAATTTTGTAGAAGAGCCTGTGGAAATCTTGGAAAGAGAGTTTAAGAAGTTGAAGCGTAGTAGGATTGCCATCGTCAAGGTTCGGTGGAATTCAAAACGTGGCCCTGAATTCATGTGGGAACGTGAAGATCAGATGAAATTGAATACACCATTTGTTTAGTAAAGTTAGTAGTTGATTGCGGGATGAATCACCTTTAAGGAGGAAGAATGTAACTTTCCCTTTGTTTCCTGAAATATTCATTAATAGTCCTTTGACTATTTGACTTTTGTCAGTTTATTCAGATTTTGTACCGTGTTGACGGTGGTGATTTTTATGAGATATGTGATGATTTGAGGTTTATTGTGATTAATAATCCCTTTTGGAAGGTATTATTGTGTTATGTGTATTCCGGGTGGTTTGACCCGTGAATTTTGAGAAATGCCGAAAAACGAGTCTGACACGTCCGTTAATGTCCAATTTGAGTTTTGAAGGGTTTAAAGTGAAAATATGTCATGTGAATACTCTAGGTTAATGGAAAAGTATTTTTAAAGTGAATAAAAATGCTAATTAACTTTGGGGTAAATTTTACGGTTGAGTTTTACGAGCTTTTAAGTGATTTCGACACGAAAAGAAAGGCCCGAGACCACTTAGGATCCCTTGGCCGGTTATGGGAAGTGTAGGGAACAAAATGGCTAAATTTTAGCAAGTATGTCCCAAGGTGTGTACACTTATATTCCTTTTCACCTCATTTCCACTCATTCTTATCATTTTCAAAAAAATCAAAAACACACACACTTGTGTGTGTGTATATTCGGCCGAACTCAACACAAACAAGAAACACATAAATTTTTGAAGATTGATCAAGAAAACATGAAGACATAAATATTTGGGGTTGATTCTAGTGTTTGGTCATTCATTTAAACAACGTTTGGGTTGTCTGGTTCGTGTCAAAATCTACAAATTTGAAGATTTTCTTGTAAGTTTTTAAATCTTCAAATTTAAATTTCGTTTGTCCTTTTGGGTTTATTTTGATGCATAGATGTTAGTTGTACAAGTTGATCGTTGTGAAAATCGATTTTTAGAAACGAAATGGATGATTTAAGGGGTGTTTGGTTCGTGTGGTATAAAAAGAGAAAAAGGGGTTTTTGTAGTTTTGATGTTGTGGTCGTGATGGTTGAATAATATATGATGCTAGAATGCTTATTTTTGATAAGTAGCTTGTGTAGCTTATTCAGGCTTATTTTAAGTTATTTCTTGGATTTTTTTGGCTTATATGCCACGTGTGGTTTCTCAAAATTACTAGGGAAGTGATTTTGATTATTTTTATGTTATAACGTATGTTGTGGACTATTTTTAAGGCTTATGGTAGTAACCAAATGCGATAAGTAGCTTTATAACTTATTTTCAAGCTTAATATACGTAGTATGGAGGTAATGGACTCATGGCCCAATAAGTCCATTTAAGCCATGGCTTAATGGAGGGGCTTATTGTGGTCCAGATTATTTTCTACTAATAAGTATGAGCTTATATATGTTGTTGGGCCTTGGTTTTGGGCTTCGATCGTATTTTGGACTTATAAATAATATAACGGACCCTTATTGGGCCTTAAAGCCCAATAAGCAATATTTGGTCATCTTAAGAGTTTTGACGGACTTTTTAAATGCAAAATGTATTTACGAAGTGATATTGAATGATATTTTAGAGGAAATGTGTTGATAAGTGTTACAGATTAAGATTTTTGGAATTTTGTCGAAAAGTGTCGAATTTGTGAAGAATTGTTGAAAATAAGGTTTGAAACCTTGGAAAACGTTGTATAAACGTACGGGTCATGTCAAAATTTCGTAAAAAGTTTATACTTAGAAATTTTCTTAAAAACATGATTTTTGATTTTTAATAATAAAATAATATTTAATTATTTTATGTATTTTCACTAAAAGACGAAAAAAAATATTTTTTCTCGAAACTTCTCTAAAGTGTTTATTATGAGTTATTAGCGAACATAAACGTTTCATTTCATGTAGTATAAATGACATATTTGTGGTAACTAAGTGTACCAAATGAACTTATCGAGATATATTTTAATTATAATTATTTACTTATATTACTTAACTATTTTACGTAAATAGTATAAGCATATTGTATTAAGATATGGGTTTGATAGAGTATTTTTGGAGTTAAGTCGTCAACCATCACACCACTAAAATGTTTAAGATAACCGTACAACAAGCATCTGACCCCTATGCATCATACCTGAGAACTGCTTTGGGAGTGAATGATTAAAATGGGACATTATCTGGACTAGGTCGTGTGCGAACGTCGGTGCATTTGTTTGTGTGATTGAGATTTGGTTGCTAAAGATTTGCTTGAGGTGAGTTCTCGTAGCCCCATTTTTACTATTTTTTCGTTGGGGAAAATGATACTCAAATGTGTTTTGAACTGTTTTCTAAACTGTGCGAAACGTGGTTTTGTTTTTGAGACAATTTATGTGCTTATGAATAAGTGCTTATGATTGCTAATTGAATATTTAGCATTGAGTTTTTGGATTGGATGGGTACGCTTCCCCAGTGTTGTTAGATTATTGGATACGGATGGGTACCATACCAGTATTTTGTTTGAATTATTTATAGCGGATGGGTAACGCCTTACCCAGGCTTGTGTGTGGGTCCTCTGCCGTAATTTTAGTGCCTCTAGCTGGTAGGCCCTTTGAGGTGTGTAAGTGACATATGTTATTGGTAGCGATGATGCTAGTTGTTTTCTGCATATATTCACTGTCATATAGCACTAATTGTCACTGTTTGAAGTATTGGGCACAAGCTTTTGGGTTTAAGGTCAAATCCCCTACGAGAACACCAACATTATTGTTGATGATTTCAGTATCATTTTCAGGTACGTGAAAAAGGAATAGTTTGGTGATAGATAGTCAGAGACTAAAAGTATCCCGAGTGGAATTACATTGAAAGTCTTGCTTGCATTGTATTTTGAATCGTAGTTTGGATTTATGTGGAATAAGTTGGATTTGGTCCCCTGTGAGGGCGTAGGAAAAATAATAAGAGATTGTGGATTTAGTTGCGATTTAGATATCACTTGAGTTTGTTCAAGTTGATGTCTTCATAGCACTTGTGTTTATCAATGAGTTGTCTCTAATTAGTTACCTGTGTTATGAATTGATCCGTTATGTTGCATCTCGGTTTCCGCCATGTCGTTTTGTGACAGATTAGTTATCAAGCAATGTAAGAGATAAACTAGCTGGATTGGTCCTAGACATAACCTAATGATCCTTCGTTTAGTTTTGCGTATAGGATCTATGTTGTGTGTTCCGCTTGGTGTGCCTTTGTTGTTCATGGTTTTGGTCCTTAGTTATGTCCAGCCATGAAATGGTGGGCTACAATATTGAATACGAAATGGGGAAAGAATGCGAATATAAGACGGTGGCTAACTAAATTATAAGCGTATCACAACTCACTCATAAACTTTGGTATCGTTGTTACCACTACAAATCGATGTGACATCGTAGGGTGGATGTGTACGTGGTATAAATCTGGTTTATATATAGTAAGATATATACTATATATAAATGTATTAAATATATATAAAATGTTAAATATATATGTGTTGAAATATAAAATAGGTATATATAATATGTGTATATATATTAATAAGTATAATATATATATATATATATATATATATATATTAGTCTTCCCACTTACCTAACGTTGCCCATGTTCTCCCTCGTATAGATAATGCCGCCAAGGATGAGGACCCGAAGTGCTGGCCGGCCTGCTGCCGAATCATAAGAAGGGGAACGGGTAAACGGGTTGGTAGTGGTGGAAGGGGTAGAAGACCTAGGAAGTAAGATGAGCTGTGATGAATTGAATGGTCAAGGAAATAACCAGGGTTTAAGAGCTAACGGGGGTGTAGAGGGAGTCAATGGGAATGTAGAGAGAGCCAATGGGGGTGCACCCGACTTCTCAACGATCATTGCCCAACAATTGCAGAACCTCTTACCTGCCATGTTGGCACAGGTTAGTTAGCGAGGAAATGTTGGAAATCAAAATGGTAATGTGGTTAATGAGAACGTTCAGGAAAACATGGGGAATGTGTTAGTAAATGGCAACCGGGTAGGTTGGGAAAGGATGCGAATATAAGTACGGTGGCCAACGTAGTTATAAGCGTATCACAACTCACTCATACTTGATAATGTTGTTCACACAAATCGATGTTGACACCGTAGGGTGGAGTTATGTGTATATCTGGTTATATATAGTAAGATATTCTATATATATGTGCGAGTCTTCCCACTTACCTAACGTTGCCCATGTTCTCCCTCGTATAGATAATGCCGCCAAGAATGAGGACCCGAAGTGCTGGCCGGCTTGCTGCCGAATCACTAGGAGAGGGAACGGGTGAACTGGTTGGTAGAGGTGGAAGGGGTAGAAGACCTAGGGAAGATAATGATGAGCGTGTTGTGGATTTGAATGGTCAAGGAAATGACCAAGGTATGGGAGCTAATGGGGGAGTAGAGGGAGTCAATGGGAATGTATAGGGAGCCAATGAGGGTGCACCCGACTTCTCGATGATCATTGCCCAGCAATTGCAGAACCTCTTACCCGCCATGTTGGCTCAGGTTAGTAACTGAGGAAATGTTGGAAATCAGAATGGTAATGTGGTTAATGAGAACGTTCAGGAGAACGTTGGGAATGTGATAGTGAATGGCAACCGGGTAGGTTGTTCATATAAGGAGTTCTTAGCTTGTAACCCTAAGAAATATAACGGTAAGGGAGGTGCTATAGTTCTTACTCGTTGGATTGAGAAAATGGAGTCTGTGCATGATATGAGTGGTTGTAGTATTGACCAAAAAGTGAAGTACACTGCTAGTTTATTTGTGGGTAAGGCTTTAACATGGTGGAACTCTCAGATCCGCACACTAAGCTGGGAAGTTGTTGTTAGTATGTTATGGAATGACTTTAAGTTTATGATGATACAAGAGTTTTGTCCTAGTCATGAGATGCAAAAGTTGGAATCTGAGTTGTGGAATCACGGCATGGTCGGGGTTGGCCATGCTGCGTATACTGATAGGTTTCATGAGTTGGCCAGGTTAGTTCTACATTTGGTAACTCCTGAGAGTAGGATGATTGAAAGGTATGTGTATGGCCTTGCTCTACAAATCTGTAGGATGGTAGCAGCAACGGAGCCCAAGACTTTACAGAAGGCGGTGCAGATTTCTGGTGCACTGACCGATGAGGCTGTTAGGAATGGATCAATTAAGAAGGTTAAGAAAATAGGAAATGTGGGGGAACCTAGCAAGGATAGGAGTGGAAAGGATGATAATAAGAGGACTAGGACTGGGAATGTTTTTGCTACCACTGTAAACCCTGTAGGAAGAGAGAATACGAGTACTTGGCCCAAGAGTACCACCTGCAACTCCTACCATGCACCCGGAGGGCCTTATCGCACATGCTTCAACTGTAACCACCTGGGTCATTTGGAAACTGATTGTAGAGGTGTGCCGAGGAATGTAAACCCTGTCAATGCTAGAAACCCAACTGTTAGAGCATGTTATGAGTGTGGTAGTACCGACCATGTCAGGTCAGCTTGCCCTAGATTGAATAGAGCACAAGAACCGGAAAGAAATCATCCAAATCAAGTTGCTGCTAATAACGAGGGTTAGGGTCGTGGAAACCAAGGGAACCAAGCTAGGGGTAGGGCATTCATGTTGGGAGCAGATGAAGCTCGTCAGGATCTGAACATTATGACGGGTACGTTTACTTTGAACGATCATTTTCCCACTATCTTATTTGACTCTGGTACCGACTATAGTTTTGTTTCTACTACTTTTATACCTCTGTTAGGCTTAGAGCCCAGCGAATTAGGTTTCAAATATAAGATTGAGATAGCTAGCGGGCAACTAGTAGAGATTGATAAGGTTATTAAGGGTTGTAAATTAGAAATCTAGGGTCATGTCTTTGACATCGATTTGATACCTTTTGGACATGGGAGTTTTGATATGATTATAGGTATGGACTGGTTGTCTAACTATAAGGCTGAAATAATTTGCCATGAGAAGGTAGTAAGGATACCACTATCGGATGGAAAGGTGCTTAGAGTAGCGGGAGAGAGACCAAAAGAGAAAGCGAGATTGTTGATGAGTGCTAAGGCTAGTGATAAGAAACAAGAAGAGATTGTTGTGGTTAGAGATTTTCCTAAGGTATTCCCGGATGATCTATCTGGATTACCACCTATTCGGGAAATTGAGTTTCGGATTGAGTTAATCCCTGGAGCAACGCCGGTAGAAAAGTCTCCTTATCGTTTAGCACCTTCTGAATTGAAGGAGTTGTCAGGACAACCCAAGGAACTCCAAGACAAAGGTTTCATTTGACCAAGTTCGTCTCCTTAGGGAGTGCCGGTGTTGTTCGTTAAGAAAAAGGATGGTTCTTTTAGGATGTGCATTGATTATAGAGAATTGAACAAGTTGAGTGTTAAGAATCATTTATCCGCTTCCTAGAATTGATGATCTATTTGATCAACTGCAAGGGTCACAGTTTTTCTCGAAGATAGATCTTAGGTCTGGATACCATCAGCTAAGAGTGCATGAGGATGACATTCTAAAGACTGCGTTTATAACTCGTTATGGACATTTTGAGTTCACTGTAATGCCTTTTGGTCTGACTAACGCACTAGCAATATTTATGGATTTAATGAATAGAGTTTGTAGGCCGGATCTTGATAAGTTTGTGATAGTGTTTATAGACGATATCTTAATCTACTCTAAGACTCAGGAGCACTTAAGGTTAGTCTTGGAACTGCTCAAAAAGGAGAAACTATATGCTAAGTTTTCTAAGTGTGAGTTCTGGCTAAGAGAAGTACAGTTTCTTGGGCATGTGATAAATGGTAATGGAATTCATATGGACCCTTGTAAGATTAAAGCTGTTAAGAATTGGAAAGCCCCTAGAACTCTGACCGAGGTTCGTTATTTCTTAGGATTGGCTGGGTATTACCGTAGGTTCATTGAGAACTTTTCTAAGATAGCTAAGTCTCTTACTATCTTAACTCAGAAGAGTAAGACTTTTGATTGGGGTGAGGAACAGGAATTGGCATTTCAAACCTTGGAGGATAAGTTATGTAATGCGCCTGTTCTAGCTCTACCTGATAGACCAGAAGACTTTGTGGTATATTATGATGCGTCCGGGATAGGACTAGGCTGTGTGTTAATGCAAAGAGGTAAAGTGATAGTCTATGCGTCTAGGTAGTTGAAAATTCATGAGAAGAATTATACTACCCATGATTTAGAGCTGGGTGCGGTTATGTTTGCACTTAAGATCTGGAGACATTATCTGTATGGGACAAAGAGTGTCATCTATACGGACCATAAGAGTCTTCAACATATCTTTAGTAAAAAAGAGTTTAATATGTGACAGCGTCGCTGGATAGAGTTGTTTAGTGATTATGACTGTGAAATTTGCTACCATCCTGGTAAGGCGAATGTGGTGGCTGATGCCCTAAGTAGGAAGGAAAGAGTAAAGCCTAAGAGAGTTAGAGCTATGAATATGATCCTTCAGTCGAGTATCAAAGATAGGATACTAGCGGCTCAGAAGGAGGCTGTGGATGAGTTTGCAGTATTGCAAAAAGGTTTAGATGAGATGATAAAACAAAGAAGTGATGGAACTTTGTATTACCTGGATTAAATATGGGTACCTTTGAAGGGTGAGGTGAGAACCCTGATAATGGATGAAGCCCATAAGTCAAAGTACTCTGTACACCCAGGAGCTGATAAGATGTATTATGATTTGAGAGATAGGTATTGGTGGCCTGGAATGAAAAAGGATATAGCTGAATATGCTAGTAAGTGTTGACTTATCTGAAGGTTAAGGCTGAGCATTAAAGGCCATCTGGCTTGCTCCAGCAACTTGAGATTCCCGTATGGAAATGGGAAGGGATAGCTATGGATTTTGTGACTAAGTTGCCTAGAACTAGTAGTGGGCATGACACAATCTGGGTCATTATGGACCGATTGACTAAGTCTGCTCATTTTCTACCTATGCGTGAGGATTATAAGATGGAAAGGTTGGCTAGATTGTATTTGAATGAGATAGTTGCTAGACATGGTGTGCCGATCTCGATTATATCGGATCGTAATAGTCGTTTCACATCGAGGTTTTGGCAGTCAATGTAAGAGGTATTAGGGACTCGTTTAGATATGAGTACGGCTTATCACCCTCAGACCAATGGTCAGAGTGAGCGTATTATTCAGACTTTAGAAGACATGCTTAGAGCATGCGTCTTAGACTTCGGAGGAAGTTGGGATGTTCATCTTCTGTTGGTTGAGTTTTCGTATAACAATAGTTATCATTCTAGTGTGAGATGTGCTCCGTTCGAGGCATTGTATGGTAGAAAGTGTCGTTCGCCAATTATGTGGGCTGAGGTTGGAGAAGGTCAGTTGATAGGACATGAGTTAGTGCAAGAGACCACTGAGAAGATCTCGCAGATTAAGGATAGACTTAAGGCTGCGCGTGATCGTCATAAAAATTATGTTGATAAGAGGAGGAAGCCTCTAAAGTTTAGTTTAGGTGAATATGTCTTGCTCAAAGTGTCGCCTTAGAAAGGTGTGATACGCTTTGGGAAGAAAGGGAAGTTAGCACCTAGGTTTGTTGGACCATTTGTGATTATTAAGAAAGTAGGCCTTGTGGCCTATCGATTAGACTTGCCTGAGGAATTGAAAAGTGTTCATGACATGTTTCACGTGTCGAACCTTAAGAAGTGTTTGGCTGATCCAACACTGAAAGTGCCTTTGGATGAGGTTCAAGTTGATGCTAAGTAGAATTTTGTAGAAGAGCCTGTGGAAATCTTGGAAAGAGAGTTTAAGAAGTTGAAGCGTAGTAGGATTGCCATCGTCAAGGTGCGGTAGAATTCAAAACGTGGCCCTGAATTCACGTGGGAACGTGTAGATCAGATGAAATTGAATACACGCATTTGTTTAGTAATGTTAGTAGTTGAATTTCGGGGATGAAATTCTTTTAAGGAGGGTAGAATGTAACTTTTGCCCTTTTTGTGTTCTGAATATTTCATTAATAGTCCTTTGACTATTTGACTTTTGTTAGTTTATTCAAATTTTGTATAGTGTTGACGGTGGTGATTTTTATGAGATATGTGATGATTTGAGGTTTATTATGATTATAATCCCTTTTGGAAGGTATTATTATGTTATGTGTGATCCGGGTGGTTTGACCCGTGAATTTTAAGAAATAACGAAAAACGAGTCCGACACGTCCGTTAATATCCAAATGAGTTTTAAAGGGTGTAAACTGAAAATATGTCGTGTAAATACTCTAGGTTAATGAAAAAGTATTTTTAAAGTGAATAAAAATGCTATTTAACTTTGGGATAAATTTTACGGTTGAGTTTTACGAGTATTTAAGTGATCCTGACACGAAAAGAAAGGTCCGGGACTCCCTTGGATCCCATGGCCGGTCATAGCAAGAAAAGAGAGACAAGGAGGCTTAATTTTAGCTAACTTGTCTAAGGATGTACATAAGATACCATTTTCTTCCCATAATCCTTATCATTTCATTTTCAAAAAAAACACACACCTAAGAGTGTGTGTGTGTGTGTGTTCGTCCGACCTCACCAACAACAAACCACTATAAAAATTCTAACTTAGATCGAGAACGTGATATTCCGGGTTGATACGAGTGTTGGGTATTCATTTAAACAACGTTTGGGTTGTCCGGTTCGTGTCGAAATATTTTTGAAGATTTTCTTGTAAGTTTTCAAATTTAAATTTCGTTTATCCTTTTGGGTTTATTTTGATGCATAGATGTTAGTTGTACAAGTTGATCGTTGTAAAAATCGATTTTTGAAAGCCAAATGAATTATAAGGGTGGTGTTTGATTCATGTAAAGTAAAAAGAAAAAGAGGGTTTTTGTAGTTTTGATGTTGTGGTCGTGATGGTTGAATAATATATGATGCTAGAATGCTTATTTTTTATAGTAACTTGTATGGATTATTCGGGCTTATTTTTAAGCTATTTCTTGGCTTATTTAGGCTTACATGCCCATGAACCACTTCCTAAAATCACTAGAAAAGTGATTTTGATTATTTTCGTGTTATGACGTATGTTGTGGACTATTTTTGAGGCTTATGGTAGTAACCAAATGCGATACGTAGCTTATTAGCTTATTTTCAAGCTTAATATACGTATTTTGGAGTTTATGGACTCACGACCCAATAAGTCTATTTAAGTCGCGGCTTAATGGGAGGGCTTATTGTGGTCCGGATTATTTTTACATATAAGTATATACTTATATATGTAAACGGACTTTGGTTTTGGAATTAAATAGTATTTTGGACTTATATATGTTCTAATGGACCCTTGTTGGGCCTTAAGGCCCAATAAGCGATATATAATAGTTATGAGAATTTTGATGGACTTTTGAAAGTGAAAATGTATTTACAAAGTGATATTAAACGATATTTTGAGAAAAACGTGTTGGTAAGCGTTAACGATTGAGATTTTGGAATTTTTTCGAAAAGTGTTGAATTTGTGAAAAATGTTGAAAATAAGTTTGAAACCTTGGAAAACGTTGTATAAACGTACGAGTCATGTCGAAATTTTGTAAAAAGTTTATACTTAGAAAATTTCTTAAAAACATGATTTTTGATTTTAAATAATAAAATAATATTTAATTATTTTATTTTATTTATTTAATAAATTCACTAAAAGACGAAAAATATAATTTTTCTCGAAACTTCTCTAAAGTGTTTATTATTTGTAAACGTTTCATTTTAAACCGTATAATGATTATTTTGAAGTGACTAAGGTGTACCGAATGGACTTGTTAAGATATATTTATAATTAATAATTATAAATATTTATTATATTACTTATCTATTTACGCTAAATAGTATAAATATGTATTATCGAGGAATGATACTGATATGATTGTGGAGTTAAGTCGTCAACCATCACACCACTAAATTGTTTTGAGTAATTGTATAACGCGTCTAAAATCTATGCATCAAACGTGAAGATTGTTTTGGAATTGAATGATTAAATTGGGACATTAACTAGACTAGGTCGTGTGTGGGCGTCGTTGCATTTGCTTGCATGATTAAGAGTTGGTTGCTAAAGACTTGCTTGAGGTGAGTTCTCGTAGCCCCACTTTTTACTGTTTTTCTGTTGGGGGAAAATGATGCTCAAATATGTTTTTAAATGTTTTGAATTGATTTGTGCGAAATGTGGTTTTGTTTTTGGGACAAGATATGTGCTTATGACTGCTATGTGAATATTTTGTGTTGTATGATTGTTTGGATCAGATGAGTACGCCTACCCAGTATTTGTGATATTATTGGATCGGATGGGTACGCCTACCCAGTATTTGTGTGATTATTGGAGCGGATGGGTACGCCTACCCAGGTTTGTGTGTGGTCCTGCCCTAATTTTAGTGCTCCAGCTGGTAGGCCTTTTAGGTGCGTAAGTGACATATGGTTATTGATTAGCGGTGATGCTAAGGTTGTTGCGTATATTCACTGTCATATAGCACTATTGTCCACTGTTGAAATATTGGCACAACTTTTTGGTTTAAGGTCAAACCTACGAGCTCACCAACATTATTGTTGACATTTCCGAGTATCATTTTCAGGTGAAGTAAAAGAAGAGTAGTTTGGTGATTGATAGCAGACTTAGAAGTATCCCGTGTGGAATTTCGTTTGAAGTCTTGCTTGGTTGTTGTTTTGATTTTAGTTTTTGGATGTTTTGGATTAAGTTTGGATTATGGTCCCATGTGAGGGAATTGGAATAATTGTAAGGTGCTGTTTGTTTATTAAGAGGCTCTGAATCTGAATGAAATGATATTGTTTGTTTTTTACTTTTTAAATGTCTGAACGATAAAAGTACAAATGAGTTTATTCTTAAAATCTGTTTTATTCTTACGAAACATAAACATGCTTAAAAATTATATAGAGCGTTTTAGTCATAAAATTAACATAGTTGTGCAACGTGAGAATAAAATGTCTTAAAAAACATTCAAAATTTTGTGTCGCAATTTATTCTCACAAAGTAGTCGTATATTATACTCACATTGGTTAAATCTCTTCATAATTTTGTAAATTGTTACTATCATTAACTTTACAATCATAAGATTGCGAAAGGAAAAATTCCATATATGCCCAAAACAAAAAGCATATTTCATATATACCCAAATGACAAGTTTTCAATGCATATGTACAATGCTTTTAAAGCATGTATTGGGAAAATATGAGATTATGCTTTTTGGTTTGGGTATATATGGAATTGCCCCATTGCAAAAAATAAAATTTCATAATATACTTAACATTGTCAATTAACAATTAAAATACTTTTTAGTTAAAAATTTAAGCTCACGTGCAAATTACACGTACCACAATTTAATTTTACAAACTAGTTATATATTATTACTATTGTTTGAAAAACTTTTAAATGTTTAAACATTATTATCATTAGTATTTTAAACATTATTTATATAATTAAAAAAATCTTTTTAACATAGTATTAATATTAAAATGAGAGTAAAAAAATATCTCACAAAACAAAGTGAGAAAAAAAAACAAACTAAAGAAAAAAAACAAAAAATAAAAGTAGAGAATGAAGAGGTATTAAGAGGCATCAAGACCCCCCATCCACATCTAGTTGGTTAAGATGTTGCAGCCTCTGACCGCGTTTGAACGAAAGAAAAAAACAAACGTACTTAATGGGCCAAATGTCTGAGCGCGTCTGAATGAGTCAGATTAAGAGGCTGTTAAGAGGCTCTTTTTGAAAAACAAACATCACCTAAGAGATTGTGGATTTTAGTTGCGATTTGGGACATCATTTGAGTTTGTTTAAGGTTGATGGTATTCATAGCACTTGTAATGATTCATACCATCATAGTATGATTTTATGTTATCTCTTATTTCGTTTTGATTGCAATCAATGCTTCTTGTATGAGTTTCTTAAGTAATGAATGAAACTACTTTATGATTTAACTTGCATGAATTGCTATAGTGCTACTAGTTGGAGATATATTGTCTTGCATTTGTACCTATAACTTTGTTTTGTAGCAAACAAATTTTCGTATGATCGATTCCTTGGTACCTCAAAACGAGGGGGAGCATACATCAAGGGGGAGTCTTGATATCGTTGACTTTTTTATTTCTACAACAATTCGACGATCATCATTTTTGAATTCGACAAAAAGGGGGAGAAATGGAATGAAACTCATTAATAATCTTGAAACATTTAATTTTATACAAAATGAGTTTATATTTTGTCATCATCAAAAAGGGGGAGATTGTTAATACAAATAATGTCTAAAAACGTTATTTATATTTTTTGACCTCTCAATGTTTTGATAATAACAAAATGTAAAAACGTTTATGATAAAAATAAACGTTTACAAATTATTAATCGTAAAATTCCATTTCTAATATTAGTAATCACTTAAGGTATGGACAAACAAATCATTAAATATGATTAGTGATCAAGAAAATATTTTTTCTTAACCATTACATTTTTACAAAAGTATTTTCACAAAAATAAATATACAAAATATTTCTAATTAAAAGAAAATTTTTATTTAAAACTTAAATTTGAAATTCAAATTTTCCCCATAAAATAAAAGCTTCCATACCAGATACAACATTCCCCATAAAAAGACAAAAACAGGAGCGGAGTCTACTAGGCGGCCTCCTTATAGGCACGGCGGCCCCCAGATATATCTGGGACCGCCGGGACCGCCTGCATATGACCGTTGGGATTCCTGTCTATAAATACTACACTATTTCTGTCAAAAAAACACACCTCTTTGCACGAATTTTTCCAGTCTTTTTTCTCTCTCTAAAAACCTTATTTCTCTCACTAAATCTCTTGATCACTAACATTGTTTGATCTTGTTTCAAGTGATCTAGTCTCTTCTTCTCATCTCTCCTCTCTATCAAGTGCAAAAGAAGAACATTCATATTCGTCAAGAAACAAATTATTATTTAGTGATCTCTCTTCTCTTCTTTTAAGTATCAAATCTCTATTGTAATTTCTTGTGTAATTGTGTGATTCGGATTGTGTGTAAATCCGATACTGTAGATCTTGTGAGTGTATAGTGTTGTGAAGTGGTAGATTGGTTCTAGCTAAGATTAGGACTCTACATTTAGCTTAGTGTCGAAAAATAACGTAAGCGACGTGTAAACTATTTTCTCCGCCTGAAGGGAGCTTGTTGACATAGTAAAATCTTGGTTTGATTGTTCCTTCTCTCATCTCTTTATATATTGTTGTGATTGTTATTTAGTATTAGTTTAGATATTTACATTGTTGATTGGTAGAACATACAACTCGAATCTAAGCATTTTAAAAGCAAACTTTTAAAACGTAAAACGAACCTATAAACTATTTAACCTCCCCCCCTTCTAGTTTCCACAAAATGTATGATGATGTGAGTCCGGAGTTGAAAGATGCAAAGCTTGGTGATGAGGAGATGACTAATACTGAAAAGGTAAATACTGAGCTCGAGGAAGTTAATCAAGAGGTTGCAAGTGCTCAAGTTCAGGATGAAGCTCAGGCAACAACTACTACTACTCTTACTCAGGTTGCAAGTTCCAGTCAATCTGTTTTATCCAACTATGGTAGTATATTTCTCAACCTTGATAACATTTCCTCGGTAGAGACAGAAATCATTTCTATGTTGGATGTTCAAGTTCAACATGAAAATCCAAGTATCCATTCTTCTTCACTACTCATTGTACCAGTTTCAGTAATCCCTAAACCCACAGTTCTTTCATCAATGTCTGAAACTGTTACAACAGCTCCTGCAACAACCATTCCTCCACCTATTCCTCCATTTATTCCTCATTCTCAACAATCAACACCAATCCCAACTCCAACAACTACTGAGGCTACAACCTCAACTCCTGCAGTTCAAGAATCTAAAACCCTTTCCGCTTTCCATCTTAGAGTATCAAATTTGGAAAAGGAAGTCAAAGAGCTCAAAAATGTTGATCAATCTTCAGCACTCCTTGCAACAGTCAAATCTGAAGTTCTGACGACTGTAAAAGAGTACCTTGGAACAAGTCTGGATGATGCTCTTCATAAGGTGCTCCAGATACATACTGTAGAATTCATTAAGGAGCACTCCGTTATAACAGATGCCGTAGAAGTGCTCAAACAGAAACAGAAACCTCAGAAAAGTGATGAAGATATCCGCAAAATCAAGATGGAGCATGCAGCAAAACAGCAAGAGTCTTAGTATACCATCACTTCATCTGATAAAGTTGTACTGAAATAATTTGATCAAAAAAGAACCTTGTTCGAAACAATGACTAAATCCAAGTCATTTGACAGAAATCCTAAACACATGGCTCTATATCATGCTCTCATAGAGTCAATACTTGAGGATGAAGATGCCATGAACAAAGGGGTTGCTGACAAGTTGAAGAAAAGAAAGCCAGATGATGATGACAGAGATGAATACCCTCCTGCTGGACTAGACCAAGGGTTAAAGAGAAAGAAGACGAGTAAAGACGCTGAACCATCAAAGAAGGCAAAGTCAACTGATACCTCCAAAGGCACACCAAATCTCAGCCAAAATCTACTGCCAAGTCTGCACAAGCAGAGGAGACATTGTTTGAAGCTGAAGATACTCAATTGCCACAGAATCTAGGAGAAGACATGGGTAAGACTGATGAACCACCCATTGTCAAGGCTGATCTAAAGGACTGGTTTGAGAAACCTAAAAGACCTCCTACTCCTGATCCTGAATGGAACACAGGCAAAACAGTTGATGATGAACCTACTCAGAATTGGCTTGGTGATCTTTCCAAAGCAGAAAAACCTTCTAAAATGTTTAATGAATTAATGAGCACTCCTATCAACTTCACTGCATTTACCATGAACCGCCTATACATTAGTGATCTAACAAAAGCTGATTTGGTAGGACCGGTTTACAATCTTCTCAAGGAACTTGCAAGAGTTATGTGGAGCTCGAATATAATATGGAAGAATGTTACAATGCACTGAATGATCAATTAGACTGGAACAACCCTGAAGGAGATAGATATCCATTCGACTTAAGCAAACCACTACCTCTAGTAAAATCAAGAAATCGTCTGATTGTCCTGGCTGATTACTTCTTTAACAATGATTTGGCATAATTACAAGGAGGAAGCACTAACAGAACATACACGACTTCTTTAACCAAGACAAAGGCTGCTAAGAACGACTTGAAGGGAATTGAAGATATGGTACCCACGTTATAGAGTCCTATAAAGGTAGTGTATGACAAACTTGCTCTTTTAGGTACTTCACACTGGAGATCCAAAAGACAAACCTTTTACGGATATGCTAGTAATAGGGTATCCAAACATGATGTATACTCCACGAAGAGAATTCTGGCAGTGACCAATGTCAAAGTTAACAAGGGGCATGGTTATGGTCATTTGGAGGAGATTGAAGTTAGAAGAGCAGATCAGCAATTATACAAGTTCATGAAAGGCGACTTTCCAAGACTTCATCTGAACGAGATCGAGGACATGTTGCTTCTCATTGTTTAAAACAAGCTCTTTAATCTCAAAAGTGACATCATTGTCGACTTGGTTGTGGCATTAAGTATGTTTACAAGACGTATTGTCATTTAGAAGAGAGGAGGACCTTCAACCTGGGCGTTGAAAGCTACCAAAAAAAGCTCAACATATCCAAGCCAAGAACACGTGATAAAGACCTCTCCTGAAGAGCACCATATACCACTCTCTTAGATCCTCAAGGAGTCATTTATAAAGACAATCTAAACAGAAAGAGATTAAGGCGTTCTAATGAGCTCCACAAGTTCAGTGACGGTATACTCCAATCAGTTTGGGATACTCTTCATGACATGGCAACCAATTTGAGGACGGGGTATAACAAAGCTATACCAAGGAGGAGTTGGAGTAACTTAGACAAGACACGGGCTCACATCATGGTGAGCGCCGTTGATTGACAGTTGATGGAAAGAAGGTTGATGAGGAGTTTGGAAAAGTTTGTTGGTGGAAGGGAATACGAGGAAGACCTTAAACTGCTTTAGCAGACAATATGACTTTGTCATACTTTGTTCTACTCTTTCAAGTCAATTCTCGTGATTATAAAACTCATGAATACGTAAATAAGTAGTGTAAGACTTACAATAGGCATATATAGTGTTTGAGTACGAATTTTCAAGAATTTTTTAAGAAATTCAAAATCTTTCAAATTAACGTACTCAACACCATATAATACCCTCAGAAATTAAGGGGGGGTGATTAAAATGTTCCTGATAAGGCTTAATATATATAATCAAAATATTTTTCTCCCCAAATATTTTTTCATACATATTTGAATCAATTGATATCCAAAATATCAAGAGATTTGACATTTTTTATAGGGGAGAAAATGTGATTAAAATATATAACTTGTAAATGTGATCTTAATGACTCTATTGCAGCTTCTTCCTCGTATGTACAAAACATTCTTGATTATCGATGCATATATGCAGGTGATAAGGTGTCATTTTATACACTTTTTCAGGGTCATTTAACCCCCTAAATCATGCAAATATGCCCAGATTATGTGCTTAATCATTTGTTTTTAGGTTTTTAGCACTTGGATGGCTTTTAGAGGAAATACACGTGACTTGGGCTCATTTAGAGAAGAAACATACAAGATTACGGACCTACACCAAATCTCTTGAAGATTTATGCATAAAGTACGTGGAGACGGTGTCGCAGGCATCAAGCGACGCCGTCGTGATGTGTCTAGTGGCGGCGTTAGGAATTTCGTGATGACGTCAGGACATGGCCGACTTAAAGAGGATATAGAATCATCTACGTGGCGACAACGTCAGGATTTCTAAGCGACGCCGTCGCGTCGATATCTCTATAAATATAAAATCGTTTTTAGGGTTTTAAGTGTGTAACTTTGTATAAACCTAGGGAGATGAACCCTAGTCCTTCTAACAGCTTTGTAGGTCGTTTTTAGGGCCTCAAAACCCTATTATACTACCTTGAATCCATGTTTTAATCAAGTAAGGTTATTTATCATTAATCATTCAATATGTCTATGTGTTGTTTGATTGATTCATCTTCTTGCTTTCTGTATAACATGCGAGGCTAAACCATCATTTGTATTTATCTATGATTGCATGAAACTTAAGTTGTAGATCCTTTTGATGTTGCTTCTTGTTGATGAATGTGCGCGTTAGGCTTTAGAAAACCAGCTTTTGTCTGTATCGTTGTTGACATGTCTAGGGAAACGCGAGTGTGTAGATAAGATACCATCGGTAACAGTCTTCATACTACCTTACCCATTATATGGTTGATCCCTCTTAAGATATTTCACAGGCATTTAATATACTCTTAGGGGCCTTATAATAGTCTTGATACTACCTTACTTGTGTGTTACCTTAACGGAATAATAAATAGACAGCGGGTTCGTGTAATCCATTCATGACCTAGAAAATACTTACACTGATCATCACAAGTGTGACAAAGCAACAGATCTAGGAGAAGCAATCTGAGGAGTAGTGCATGATTATATAAATACAATTGTTTATCATAAAGTTATCACCAGTAGCATAAATCATAATTAGTTTAATTATTAGTTAATCAAACCAACCTCTCAAACCAGAGATTTACCAGCTTTCTTATAAATATAAAAATACAAAAAGAATCTTCTCTCAACCCTTAGAATTCTGTTAGACCGTGATCAAACCTTCCCAACCTATTCCCCTAGAGAACGATAATAACCCCCGAGTCTTGCCTATACAACACTGCAACGATTAGGTACACTGCCTAGGGAGTTGTAAAACTTCTTGCTGAAGTCCTCTATGACCTCCACATCAGTAGGGGGGTAATTTTTGAAAGTTAAAAACTATCGAGGTATAAATGTTTTGATAATATATCACAAGTACCTTGGTTGAAGTTTCAAAATGGTTTTAATGGCAACTGTGGCAATGCCAATAGACCGACCATGTACTTAATTTTATGGAGTTATAAGGTGATTAAGGTTAGGTATCCGTCCTACAATCCAGCCAGAACTGAAGGGGTCTACCCAGGGACATTCCATTAGATAGAATAGAAGTCTATATGTATGATACAAAAGGAGTAAAAGTGAGAAAGGGGATAATGCAGACTAAGACAGAGCTAACACTAGAACAAACCCAACAAGGTGTTAGTGATGAAGTCTTGTTAAACATTGAAGGGGTTGACGAATGAAAAAGAAATGTAAAGATAAAAGGTTAAAAGAAAGAAGCCCTCCTTAAACTTAGGCAGAAATCGGGTCAATACATATGCTATCAAAAACACTAAGCTGTTGTCTGGTCTTGAAGAGAGTCATCATGGACCCAGTGATGCGATGCTGATGTGTCGTTGTGTGGTGTATATTTTTATTATTCAAGTTTTAAATTTATATTTTTCTGACTTAACCAAAAACAACACTTTAACGGGCAGTGTACCCGGTCGGTGGTAGATTCGGGGTAAGTAGGGTGTCGAACACTTGAAGCGAGGTTAAATCTCTCAATTTATTAATATTTTGGTTTACTAATCTAAGTTAATTCTAATCTAAGTCAAACCTATGCTAATTCTATGTTAGTTCTAATCCTAATTCTAACAGGTAAAAGGGGGTTTCAGCCTGAGAGACTGGCACGGGTTTGGTGGTGACTACAATCAATTCAAGACACTTTTACCCACGCAAGCAAATTAACAGAAGATAAAAGAGCGGTCAAGCCTTATAATAGAAAACTGTATTAGCCATCATTAATCCGATTAGAAGTTGGTTTGTTTATGCAGTGCAATGATTACTTATCTCGAGGTGGCATATCATTCTTAGATTTAGGCGGGACTTCATCCTAAGACCTAGACACATTAATTTTGTCACAATTAAAGCATCCGCATAAAGCATCCTTATTTGCTGATTATAATCTATCTTAGGGATTAAAGCAATGGTGATCTTGTTAAACCCTAGCTCATAGAGACTTTACCCATTTACTGTTTAACGGTGATTTGTACACTAGTAGTCCACTTGTCCAACTATCCAATGGAATCAGAACGTTATTTGTTGAATTATCTAGGTTCACCTGCTAGTCAACTTGTTCAATAAACCAAAGGCAATTTTCGTTAACTAGTTAAGCCAGAAGCGTATCCTTAGCACGGTTTTAGTAGGACAATATTTGTGATCCTATGATTCTAGATATATAAATTACTATATGGAAAGGTATCCCGACATCTAGTTATTTGGTATGTATCACTAGATCCAGTTGAATGATAGGTCACATACAAAAGCACGTAAACAAGTATAAATTGATAAACATAAACAAGCATACAACGATAAATTAAGAAATCGAGATATAAACAAAACTAAACATTTAGATCTTCATAATAATGGCTAATACCCAAAGGTATTAGCCTTCAAACATCATAATTAATACAAGAGTAACATCATAATTAATACAAGAGTAATGGCTTAGCCAAGGTAAACTAACTGAGTTAACGATTGATACTAAAAATCGAACGATTACAAAAGTATAAGAAATTACACGTTGTCTCCTATGGATTGGAATGCGTTGCGAGACCTCTTCTGCTCTTTTTCTCCTCTGAAAATTGACTTTTGTGGTTTAGGTATCGAGAATATGATTTAGCACACTTAAAACTCGTTTTTGATTTTTGTATTTATAGGGTCTGGAGTCAGTGTCGATACGGCGTATCCAATGCATTAGAAACGGCGTATTGGGGTTTCTTGGAGTAGAGACCACGTTTGATATCTTCTAGAATATTTTCTTCCCATATAGCTTGAATACGACGCATTGGCTCTCCTGGATACAACGTATTAGTCTTGTGTCCTTCTTGGTCTTTGGTGAGTGCAGGCACAGATACGCCGGATCTTCTTTGATGGATAAGGCGTATTGGTAGTCAGAATAATAATATTCAAAATATCTTCGTTTAAGCTTCAGAATGCGTGCCTTTTAGTCAAGTTTCACCAAGTACTCTATAATTACTGCAATTCTAAAATACAAACGATTAAGTAACAATTCTTTACAATAATTATACAAAATGGGTTAATTACATGGGATAAATGTTGTTATAAAATAGACGTTATTTGATGTCATCAAATATTCCCCCACTTGAATCCTACTTGTCCTCAAGTAGCCTTTGAAGCTTATAAAAATCTATCCCTAATGATATTTTCCGTTAAAGCATTTATTTGATCTATTACAAGTACACAAACAAACACCTCATGAAATAGGAAGATGAAAACACTCAAATCACTCAAGTAATCTATGTGGTAACATGTAACTAATTCACTCAATTGCTCAGTCGTGACGAGTTTTCTATCATAAGCTTGGAAAGGATACACATCTCCACCGCTAAAGATAAGGGGTAACAAGTTTATACAGATAAATATGGGTTTATATGATAAGGCTTAGGGTTGATCATTTTTCAATCTTTCACCAGAAGTACCACTCTAACAGGACAGCTGAAGCACACATACATCGCCGTAACAACGGAATAGACATGTGTGTTCGATCACATCCTCATTCGAATTTAACCAACGGTTAGGATGGAGAATGATATAGGGTGGGGACCTTCTAACTTTCACCAAAAGTCGTAAACCAACAAGGCAGTTGAGACATGCATACATGGCCGAAATGACGGAACAGACATGCACGCTCGTACAAATCCTCATTCGCGTAAAACCAACGACTAGTCATTAGGAAAGAGAAGTAAATTGTTGTTAAATAAAAATTACAAAACAAATAGATCAAGTCTAAAATACAAGTTGCTAGACACTTTTTCCCGACCGTTACCATGATAAAGACACAACTATTTACAACGTCTTGATCATAGATCAAAAACAACAACCTAAGTTGGCGTTCCCATAACGGTCAACTTCCCAATCATCCCATACTTTACATACTTTACAAGGCAAGTGGCGATATCTACCACTTTATACAATACTCTACATCGTCGATTTGTATCAACGAATAATCGATCCTTCGTGTAATTCCTTCGGTAGTTGCGAAACGATTATCTTCAAACTTTCCTTCTCTTTTTTGTTGCGATTTTTCTAATTTTTTCAATTTTTTTGCTAACACTATACTATGAAACTCGGAGTAGTTTCACCATCTTCACGATCATAATAATTCCGGATAATTCCTTCAGTAATTCTTCATTCTTCAGGCGTACCATTAATTGCGATGGTAGTAAAAATACATGAGTTTTGACTATAATATACATTCCCATTTGCGATATGCAAATTCTTCCAATCGTACCAAAATTGACACAAGACTCGGGAAATACAAACTTTACACTTTAAGCAACTAGCAACTGTAAAATAAACTTAATCTAACAGGATAGGCTAAGGTGTAACGAAATAAACAATTGGTGTAATTCATAAAGGATTGGCTTTACGGGTTGTTCTAGGGGTATCTTACTCTTAAAGTGAGAGTAAACAAAGGGTTTATACTGGGGTTAACTAACCAGTGTAGTTAGTTAATAAGCAACATGTAAAGGCGTTTTGGGTGTAATCCTAAAATTTACCAATTTAAACAAGTTACTCCATCTAAATCCATAGTACTCATCATTGCGGTCACGAGTGATATACCAAGCCAAGTTCTAAAGTCTACTACATCACTGGCACACTCATATTTTGTGGAATTTTGGGTAAACATTTGGAAACGGATAGGTTAAATTCTCACAATATCTAACAAGGGTTATTGTGTGCGCGTTATGTATCAAGTAATTTCACAAAAGTATGCTTAATTTTTTTTTAAATTTGAGCATAATTTAAGCATTTTAGTCTGAAAATTAGGACAAATATACATTCTAATTCCATCCCCCCACTTGAATTATACAACGTCCTTGTTGTATAGATAAAACATAAAAAATATGGGAATTAAAAAGAATTAGAATGAGAAACTCCCCTGATATTTGCTCGGTAGATTCTCCATGTCGGTTTTATTGAGCAAGAATTCATGTTGAACAGCCGCCTTGAAGTTTCAAGACTCCAACACTTCAAGATCTCCAAATTTGTAAATTCTCCACCAATATTCGTCGATATTTCTTTTACGAAGTCCTGTGTAAAAATAGGAAAAACGATGCATTCCTATCTTGGTATCTACGGTTAATTTAAACTAAACTAAACAAACTAAATACGAGTCAGTCTGGTGAATACGTCGTATCATGTTCATGAATACGCCGTATTGCTAGAACTGGCAATAATGTTTTTAAAGTGCATAAAAAGTAAGACTGATAACATCCAGACAATCAATACGCCGTATGGTATGGAGCGGATACGCCGTATTGATGTTTGGGAAGACAAACTCGATAAAATTAAATAACATTCCGGGTTGTCTCCCGGGAAGCACTTTTGTTTATAGTGAAGTCTTTAAGTTAGAATTTTTCTCCAGCTTTTCTTCATCATTCCATCTCATGCACGCTAATGTGCCTGCGTGTGAGCCATTCTTCCGTCCTCGCATCTCGAATGTAATCGGGTCCTAAGTTCAAGACTCCTTTGTAGAACCCCTTAAGCTTTTAGTATGGATGCGAGATTCTATTCTTCTTATCTTCATCACTTACCTTCAGTAATGGTGGGATCTGGTTGGATTGCTCATTAGTGTGGTGTTTAAACCTCGGATGTGATCGCACCATTTGGTAAGTTACTTCATCATTATCATTATAAATGGTAATCATTCCTTCGAACCGTCTTACTTTAATTCCAACTTCTCTTAAAAATGGTTCGCCAAAAATAATATCGCCTATTCCTTCATCATGATAAGCATCCATATCTTCTAAAACTGCGAGATCCGTCATAACAGAAAAGGTTCCAACAAAAATAGGCACATTCATTAAGGCTCCCACAACATTATTCCCTTTGTACACCATCTTATCTTTCATTATAGAATTATGAAACTTTTTGGACATCATGTTCGTTGACATACAATAATGGGAAGTAGTTAGCGTGTGTAAATTCAAATCCTATCATGCATGAAAACTCTAACTTGTAGGCATAATCTATATGGATCTTCTTATCATAGTCGCAATAACTAGGGTAATCATCAATTCCAGTATCAAGTTCATCATTCCTAGTTTTAAATTCCTCAATTACCTCACCTTCCTTAATGATTGACATCAAATCATCACCTTGATTTCTCCTAAGCTTAAATGGTTCATTTAGATCATTTAATTCGATGTAATCTCCATTCAAAGGGTTTAATGATCTATTAATCACCAAAGTCTCTCCTATAAGCCTAGCTTCTAAATCAAGCTCAATTCTTTCTCTTAAACCTAGCATGTAGACCCTCTTAATTAAACTACTAGCATGTTTAACACTTTTGAAAATAATTCTTTCTTCCCCAATCCTTAAAATAATCTTTCGTTTATAAACATCAATCTTAGCATGGGCAGTAGATAAAAATGGTCTTCCGAGGATCAAGGGCACTTTGTTATCCTCGGGCATATCTAGAATTATAAAGTCTTCTAGGAAAACAAATTTACCAATACCTGCTAGCACGTTTTCAGCTATTCCTTTTGGATATTTCACTGTCCTGTCTGCTAATTCAACTGTTAACTTAGTGTGAACTAATTCGCCTAATCCTAAGTTAAGGTAGGCTGAGAGAGGCATAATACTAACGCTAGCTCCTAAGTTAACAAGGGCATTATCAAAGCAAACATTATTAATAAAGCAAGGTAAAGTGAAACTCCCTAGGTCTTTCTCTTTTTGAGGTATGGAATTATTGATATGTGAAGCTTCAGAGTGAGCTTTCGAGAATTATGGTCCATATGATCCCTTCTTTTCTTCACAGTAGTAACCATTCAAACGACCTGGAAATGAAATATTCGTTTGTCTTGTCTCGTACATGATGTACGGTTTTGTCTAGTGGATACGGCGTATTGGTTAGATCCAATACGGCGTATCGGGTATGAATTAGCTTCAATAGTAGTCGAGATCGACTTGACTTGATCTCTCGGGTTCGCTTCAGTAGAGCTAGGTAGACTTTTAAATCCTCGTTCATGTAGTACCTTGCTCATTTGCCCGATTTGAATCTCCAAAGTTTTAATCGATGCTCCTTGGTTTCGAATGGAAGCATCCGTTGAAGCTCAGATTTCTTTAATCAAATTGTAGTTTTCTTCATGTCTCTTTGTTGATTCACTCATAAATTTGCTCAGGGTATCTTCCATAGATTGCCTTCGTTCTTGGTACAAAGGATTTGCGTTGTTCCTTTGATAGAATCCTAAAGCTACTGCTCTATATCCTCCTCCTTGAAAAGGTACACCAAATTACGTGTAGTAAGCTTCTTCGAGGGTTTTCCCTTCTTCTTTGAGTGGGCAATCTTTGATGTAATAGGGTCCTTTGCATTGTTTGCATCCGACTTGAGCAACATAGACTTTTTCATTCACTTTCTTGATCTCTCTTCCAAGATTATTAAATTATGTTTGTATAGCTGCTAATTCGTCAGAAGTTTCAGTACTTCTTGACCTAGATGTTCCATTGTGCCATTTTTGAGAGTATTCAGCCATTTATTGGATGGCTACCTTTGCATCAGCAACAGTCTTAAATGGTATTGCACCTCTTGAATCAAGAATCTGTCGAGTAGGAATTCCCAATCCGTTATAGAACAAGATTACCTCCTGCATCTCCGTTAAATAGTGTTGAGGACACTTCATCAAGAGTTCTTTGAATCGCTCCCATGCTTGGTAAAGGTTATCATCAGGTTCTTGCTGAAAGTTGTTGATTTCCTCCATTTTCTTTGCAGTTCGAGCAGGTGGACAATATTTGTTCAAAAATTTTGTTTTAAGACCATACCAAGTTGTAATTGAACCAGTTGGTTTGTTTCTCAGCCAACGACTTGCGGCTCCAGTTAAGGACATAAGGAATGCTCTAAGCATCACTTGGTCTATAGTAATATTTGGAATGTGAAATAGATCGATGATCTCAAGAACTTTCTCAATGTGTTCGTTTACATCTTCATGATCCGAACCGCTGAAGGTGTTGGTACGTAGTTCCATGCGAAATTGGCCTTTTAGTTTAAAGTTATCCTTGCCTTCAATTTTAGGCCTAGCAACTCCCGATCCATAGTCGGCTCAAGTTTTGCTCATGTATTGCTCCATGGTTTCCGTAACTTCTTCCTCCGAGTATTCATGGTTAGAAAATAAATTAAAATCATGCGATCTCAATTCGTCAAGACTTAGTGTCTTGAAGTGCTTCTTAGATGATCAAAATTCTCGTTCCGGCTCCTTAAAAGTGTGAATAGTTCGTTCACTAAACTCCTTGTCATGCACTACCTGAAACAAGGGATAAACATGCAGTAGGATAGGCTCTTTAGGATAGAAAAAATTTTAGCACGAAAATCAAATATGAAAACTAGGATTTTGATTCCGTTTCAGATGATCGATACGCCGTATTCAATAGAAGTGAATACACCGTATTAATCTTTTGAATGAATACGCTGTATTGGATAGAAAGTTGGATACGCCGTATCGAGTTATCGACCAGAACAGTGTATTCGAAAAATAATTAAATTAAACACATAAATATACAACCAAAAAAATAAACTAACAAATATACAAAAATATACATAATATACACTAATCTAATTAACACTACTCCTAAGGGTTAGATCTAATGTTAATAACCAAAATAAAAAATAAAAATCAAGATTAAATTTCACTCCCCGACAACGGCGCCAAAAACTTGATGTGTCGTTATGTGGTGTATATTTTTATGATTCAAGTTTTAAATTTATATTTTGCCGACTTAACCAAAAACAACACTTTAACGGGCAGTGTACCCGGTCGGTGGTAGATTCGTGGTAAGTAGGGTGTCGAACACTTGAAGCGAGGTTAAATCTCTTAATTTATTAATATTTTGGTTATCTAATCTAAGTTAATTCTAATCTAAGTCAAACCTATGTTAATCCTATGTTAGTTCTAATCCTAATTCTAACAGGTAAAAGGGGGTTTCAGCCTGAGAGACTGGCACGGGTTTGGTGGTGACTACAATCAATTCAAGACACTTTAACCCACGCAAGCAAATTAACAGAAGATAAAAGAGCGGTCAAGCCTTATGATAGAAAACTGTATTAGCCATCATTAATCCGATTAGAAGTTGGTTTGTTTATTCAGTGCAATGATTACTTATCTCGAGGTGGCATATCATTCTTAGACTTAGGCGGGACTTCATCCTAAGACCTAGACACATTAATTCTGTCATAATTAAAGCATCCGCATAAAGCATCCTTATTTGCTGATTATAATCTATCTTAGGGATTAAAGCAATGGTGATCTTGTTAAACCCTAGCTCATAGAGACTTTACCCATTTACTGTTTAACGGTGATTTGTACACTAGTAGTCCACTTGTCCAACTATCCAATGGAATCAGAACGTTATTTGTTGAATTATCTAGGTTCACCTGCTAGTCAACTTGTTCAATAAACCAAAGGCAATTTCCGTTAACTAGTTAAGCCAGAAGCGTATCCTTAGCACGGTTTTAGCAGGACAATATTTGTGATCTTATGATTCTAGATGTATAAATTACTATATTAAGAGCTATCCCGGCATCTAGATTACTTGGTCCGTATCACTAGATCCAATTGAATGATAGATCGCATACAAAAGCACGAAAACAAGTATAAATTGATAAACATAAACAAGCATACAATGATAAATTAAGAAATCGAGATATAAACAAAAACAAACATTCAGATCTTCATAATAATGGCTAATACATGAAGGTATTAGCCTTTAAACATCATAATTAATACAAGAGTAATGGCTTAGCCAAGGTAAACTAACCGAGTTAACGAATGATACAAAAAACCGAACGATTACAAAAGTATAAAAAATTACATGTTGTCTCCTATGGATTGGAATGCGTTGTGAGACCTCTTCTGCTCTTTTTCTCCTTTGAAAATCGACTTTTGTGGTTTCGGTATCGAGAATATGATTTAGCACACTTAAAACTCATTTTTGAGTTTTGTATTTATAGGGTCTGGAGTCGGTGTCGATACGGCGTATCCAATGCATTAGATACGGCGTATTGAGGTTTCTTGGAGTAGGGACCACGTTTAATATCTTTTAGAATATTTTATTCCTATATAGCTTGAATACGGCGTATTGGCTCTCCTGGATACGGCGTATTGGTCTTGTGTCCTTCGTGGTCTTTGGTGAGTGCAGACACATATACGCCGTATCTTCCTTGATGGATATGACGTATTGGTAGTCAGAATAGTAATCTTCAAAATATCTTCATTTAAGCTCCAGAATGTGTGCCTTTTAGTCAAGTTTCACCAAGTACTCCATAATTACTACAATTATTAAATACACATGATTAAGTAACAGTTCTTTGCAAGAATTATACAAAATAGGTTAATTACATAGGATAAATGATGCTATAAAATAGACGTTATTTGATGTCATCAGATGCACAACCCTCCCTAGCCACTCAAAGTCTCTCAAAAGACTCTTGTTTCATTTCTCACGAAGATTAAACACATTTCTATCGACTTTCTCACTCTGAGTTAGTTGGTATTGAAAAGGTGGCAGTATGCTCCAGCCTCCGATTACTAAAACTATCAAGTCTAGAGCCATAAAGAGATCATCCATAAATCTCACTAGGACACTATTCCAATATATTTGTTTTTCATACACTGTGAAAACAAGTAATATTTTAAGAGTCCTACGCATTATCCTTGAGATATTGCTAGAACACCATAGTGATACTTAAGTATTCACAATGATGATGGAAATCCTTCCAGAGCCAACATCAAACAAGCTTTGCGGTATGTGACTTGTGAGATCCTATATGGATCAAACTTGTGACACTGGATATCGATTCGGTCCAGACTATGAATTGACGGTTGACGAATTTTGAAATGTATAAAACTCTCGATGTGTCGCAAAATCACTTTAGCAAGTGACACGTCGATTGATTTTCAAATTAATTTTTGATTCAATCGGTGAGACTTTGACTTACTGGTTCACTCATACCATGTTGCCTGCTTTGAGACGCTCCGGTAATGAGAACGGCTAGTGCAGCTTCAAAAACCTGTCAAGGAGATTCTTCGGAATTATACCTGATCACAAGCAGTATTTATACTGATTAACGGGGAACCGTGGTTATTGCAACCATATTCGACGAAGTGACAAAGACACTTTCATCCATATATGTTGTTATCACCAACCAATTCATGCAGGTAATCCCGATGGTGGCTGCAGCTGGTCCAAGACAAGTCAGATTTATAGCCACATGCTGATACTCAACCGACATAAGTAAAGATACTATGAAAGCTCAAGCACATGTTTCAAAAGACTTCTGCTACTCTGATACCGCACGTCCGTCCTGAAGTGACGAAGTGTTAAAGTTAAAGAACTTCAAGAAAGATGACTATACAAGCTTTCAAGATCAAGAAAAGTATGAGCATGTCGGTCTGAAGGTCACAAGTACACAAGAAGAAAAAATATCACAAGATGATGATAAGAGGTTATATTCGGCTGATGATCTCAAGAAGCTCAAAAATCACAAGCAAGTCAAGCTTAAAGGAACAAGCTCAAGTCTAAAGTCTAAAGATCGCTACACATAACACAAGATGAATGACAAAGATTCAAGACCACAAGCAAAGACCGAAGACATTCATAGAATGTTAAGCTTAAGATTTTTGTAAAATGAAGTGACCTCCTTTAAGAGGAGATTGTTAAAAATCAAGAAAAGACTCGGTCACTCATAAAATACATAGCTCATAGGTCTAGTTAATATTTGAAACATTAGTAAGCTAGTTGGGCCAAAGCCCATGGAAGCCAAAAGCCCAACCGGCCACTAGGAGTATAAATACCCTCTCCGTAGCTTGGAGAGTGTGTTGGTTGGTTTATTTCGCACACATAATCTAATATTTTATCTCTTAATTTCTCTCAGTAGAAATAACCTTCCATCATTTCTCTCTCTAGTTCTTATCTTGTGTTTGTTATATAGATTAGATAAATCATGTTTTTTACAGATCTTATAAAAAAGATGTTAAAATTAAAAGTCTAAATAACGATAACTTAAAGAAAGAATAAAAAGGCGAACCACGAGGTTTGTGTTTAACATGATTTTTATAAAATTATCTTCATCGTCTATCATCTGTTTACTTTTCATCTATGAATAAACCAACTAAACAAATATACCGAAAACACAAATTTTTGTTTGACCGGGTACAAAATTATCGCTACAAAAGTAAACTTTCATAAATGTCTCATGACATCCCGGGAGACCTAATTCCGCCCCTATGTGTATGTTTGCTTTGATTTTTTTTTCTCTGTACAACATTTATGAATGAACAGACTCACAAAATAATTTGTCCAAACAAGCATGCGTACGTTGAAAAAAATACTCATAAATTTAAGCCCAAGAATGTCAACACTGTCGCATCAACAATGAAAACTAAATCTAATCCTAGCTAGAGCTCATTTACTTTAAAAACTTAAATTGGAATGAAAATTACTTACCAATGTTTGATAGTCAAGGGTAATTTAAGCAAATTATATTAGTTTAAATTTCGAGATTTCAAGAAAACACATACACTCTTTATAAATAGTAGAGATGTGAAATTTACGAAGGTTATGAGTCTTTTGGATGCAGGTCTTTTTAATGGACATGTCTTGAATTTTCTGAAAAACTTAACATAGTTTCTCGCTCTCAATTCACGTTACTATACATGTTATTAGATATATTTGTAGGGGAGTATTAAAAAATAGCAATTTCATATCTTCTCTTATTAAATTTAAAATTTTCATGTATTGTACATTAGATATATATGAAATTAATTATAAAAGTAAAAAAAATATGAAATTAATCCATTAAAAAAAGTGATAGTAAGAATTTTTTTAAAATAATCTAACTAAAAATCTACCTTTTTTAATGAACGAACTAAAATCTATCTATCTATATATTATAAAAGATTTGAGTCCTATTTATTTAATAGGCAGTGTTTATGACTATAGCCCATTAAAACACATCCATCTATATGCCTGAGGGTTACAATTGAGCCTGGGGGTTACAATAAGAATGCCTGGCTGTTTAAATGCAGAATGCGGTTTAAGACCCATCATCAATATCCTCGGGGTTACAATTGATAACAAATGCAGAATCGGGGTGTTTAAGCGGTTACAATTGATAACAAAGCATAATGCCAAGAATGCAGAAGGTCATGCACTTACAATTGATTATGCAGTTACGGAGCATTCAATTCTTACAATTTACATGTATAAATGACAGCCCAATGCCTGCTCTCCTCACACCTCCTACTTTCTCTTTATGAGTATATTACTCATGCTCAGAACTCATTCTATGCCGCATCTCTTTAAATTCATCAGCCCTCTTTCGCTTACGCATCTCAGCCACCTTTCTTTTAACAAAACTATCAACATCAGACTCGCAACTATCTTCAACCACGGACTCCATAAATTCTTTCCGTCGTTCTTTAAGTCTAATCATGAGCTCATGGTTGAAAACTTTTCTAGCATATTCATCCTTGAGGATATCAAATGACGTTTGAAGCTTCTATAAATCGACAACTGCATTATGCACTACAAGAAAATAAGGCTTTAATGACGAATAGAAAATCGTCACTATAG
>BQNB010024350.1:5169-60815 GCA_026074375.1 Tanacetum coccineum
TAGACTCTAGACCCTAAACCCTAAACACTAAAAACTAAACCCTAAACACTAAACCCTAAACCCTAGACCCTAAACCCTAAACCCTATCCCTGCAGTTAAGAAGGTTTGGGAGTCTAAAGTTGATGGCTTCTCTATGTTTTCTTTGGTCTCTAAGCTTAAAATGCTTAAGAAACCGTTAAGAAAATTGAACTTTGACCAAGGTAATTTGTTTGCTAATGTGGAAAGACTTCGAATGGAACTCTCTTCTATTCAAGCTGCTATGGTTTCTAATCCTCATTCTAATGAGCTTCGTGAATCTGAGCTTTCGTGTCTTAAGGCTTATAAGGTTGCTTTAAAGGATGAGGAGTTATTTTTAAGGCAAAAGTCGAAAATTGAATGGCTGAGTGAGGGTGACAGTAACTCCAAGTACTTTCATAATGTGGTGAAGGGAAGAATCAACAGAGGTAGAATTTCAGTGGTGGAAGACATGTGTGGCATTCCTCATTTTGGGCTGTCTGTTGGTGATCAGTTTGTCAATCATTTTCAAAGTGTTTTGGGGCAGAGTTCCAAGGTTCTGCCTATCTACAATACTGATACGTTATTCTCTAAGAAGCTTTCTGAGGGTGATGCTCTATACATGATTAGAGATGTCTCTGACGATGAAGTAAAAAGGGCTCTTTTTGATATTGACAACAATAAAGCGCCAGGGCCTGATGGTTATTCGTCTCAGTTCTTCAAAGTTTCTTGGGATGTTGTTGGCAAGGAGTTTTGTAAGGCGGTTAAAGAATTCTTTATTTCTGGTAAGCTTCTTAAAGAGGTTAATTCCACAGTTATTTCCCTTGTTCCTAAGCTCTCTACTCCTAGGAAAGTTTCGGATTATAGATCCATTGCTTGTTGTAATGTGGTTTATAAATGTATTAGAAAAATTATGGTGAATAGAATTAAGGGTTGTTTGGACACCTTAGTTGATCAGAACCAAAGCGCTTTTATCCCCTCTAGACAAATTAGTGATAATGTTCTTCTCTCTCAAGAATTATTGAGGGGTTATCACAGGAAGAGAGGTTATGCGAGGTGTGCGTTCAAAGTCGATATTCAAAAAGCGTATGACTCAGTTGAATGGAGCTTTTTGAGGAATTGTCTCTCTAATTTTGGCTTTCATAGCACAATGATTAAATGGATTATGGAATGCATTTCTTCCACTTCTTTTTCGATTAATATCAATGGTGATTTGAAAGGTTTTTTCAAGGGTAAGAGGGGTTTGAGGCAGGGTGACCCCCTTTCACCATATTTATTCACCCTTTTCATGGAGGTGCTAAACCTCATGATTAAAAGAAATATAGCTATGAACCCTTATTTCAAGTATCACTGGCAATGCAAAGATTTGAAGCTTACGCATTTGTGTTTTGCTGATGACTTGATGTTGTTCTGTCATGGTAATAGTAAGTCTGTGACTGTTTTAAAGAATGCCATTGATGAATTTGGTAGTGTGTCTGGTCTTTTCCCCAGTTTCCCCAAAAGTATGGTGTTTTTTGGTAATGTTAAGGATTCCAGTAAGGCCAAGATCCTTATGGTGATGCCATTTTCTGAAGGAAAGCTTCCGGTTAGATATTTGGGTGTCCCGTTATTGTCTAAGAGACTTTATGTGAATGACTGTTCTGCCCTTGTTGATAAAGTGAAGAAAAGGATCCTTGACTGGAAGAACAAGACTCTATCTTTTGCTGGGAGGCTTCAGCTCATCCTGTCGGTTGTGGGGTCTATGCAGGTATACTGGTCTTCTATGTTTATTCTCCCCATTACTATTTCTAATGATGTGGAGAGGTTAATGAGGGACTTTTTGTGGAATTATGGTGAGTTCAAAAGGGGTAAAGCCAGGATTAAATGGTCTGATGTGTGTAAACCTAAAGTTGAAGGTGGTTTAGGTATTAAGTCTCTTGAAACATGGAATATTGCCCTTATCTCTAAGCATATTTGGAATATCATTAATAAGAAAGACTCCCTGTGGGTTAAGTGGGTGCATTTGTATAAGTTAAAAGGTAGGAATTTCTGGGATGTCCCGGAAATTGAGGGATCCTCGTGGAGTTGGAAGAAAATATTGAGGTACAGAGGTAAGCTTAGAAGGCACATTGTTCATAGAATTGGAGATGGTTTGAGCACTTCCCTTTGGTATGATTCCTGGCATGCTATTTGCCCGCTTAGTGATTTTATTTCTAAAAGAAAGATCTATTATTCAGGCTTATCTCTTGACTGTAATGTTGCTAATGTTATTGAAAATGGTAAGTGGAAATGGCCAAGTGTTCTGTCTGAGGAATTTGATGGCTTAAATGCTATTGAACCACCTTTGCTGATTGAAGGTAAAAAGGATAAAGTTTTTTGGAGAACTAAATTGGGAAGGTACAAAGACTTTTCTGTTAGTACGGTATGGAATGATATAAGGGAGTGTTCTGTTATTGTTCCTTGGGTGAAACTTGTTTGGTTTAGCCAATGTATTCCTCGGCATGCCTTTATGGTCTGGCTTGCTTTTCATGGTAGACTGAAGACTCAAGATCTTATGGGTGTTTGGGAAAAGAAGGATGATATGAGATGTGTGTTTTGCAAAAATGTCCCGGATAGCCATGATCATTTATTTTTTGAATGTAGCTTTTCTAGAAGGATTTGGGATTGTCTGAAATGTATGGTGAGAATGGATCACGCTCCTTATGGTTGGTCTCAAATCAAGGAGTTCATGTTAAAGAGGCCTATTAATAAATCTATTTGGAGTATTCTCCAAAGACTTCTTATAGGTGCTTCTATTTATTTCTTATGGCAGGAAAGGAATATTAGAATGTTTCAAGACAAAGCTAGATCTGTGGATACACTTGTTGCCTTGATTAAAGATACTGTTAGATTAAGAGTTATGAGCTTAAGTCTTAATGACTCTGCTCAGGTTTCTGAAGCTGCTAATCTATGGAATTTTCATGTGGACAGAGGTATGGGGAGAAAAAAATCGGAAAAAAGTTCATCGAAAGTATATCGTGTTACCCGTCTACTGAAAGATAAAAAAATACTCGTCGCGATGGTGTATTTTTGTCGTGTGACGATTTACCGTTTGTAAGATATTTTATTTTTAAAAACGAGGTGGAAAGTGGGTTTTTTTTTATTTTTGATGAAAAAATGAATGGTTGAGATTGATTCATTGGATCTATGACAAATAATAGGTCTATGTTGATCTTAACTCAGTTACAACTATGTGTAGGAATCTTGCTTTTATCAAATGCACATATTACGTATGGGATAGTTATTGACTACAGAAGTTGTGGACATCTTCATCCACTTCTTAGATAGGAGTTTCATCATGTCTTGCTGTGATGTTCGTTGTTGATCTTAGGTTTGTAGGCATGCAGTTATACGATGCTTCAGATAAGTAAAAGTTAAAACAAACCCTGTGCAACGCACGGGAATAAACGCCTCGTATGTATAAAAACACATGTGTCTATTTAGAAAAAATAACTAAAAGCTATATATGTATTAAACATCCTATAAATATGTATAAAGTCACGGTTAATAACCTCAAGGAATTAACCGTCTCGCATGTGTCGATTTTTAATACCAATATGATTGAGAGGTCAGAATTAACAGTCTCGCATATAGTTTGGTATTAATATTGATCGGGTGTTTTTCTTGGGCAAGGGCGGAATTTGGTTAGAAATGTTGTTTTTCGTTTCTTTGGTAAAAGATCTCTTTCTAGATTATTCAGCTTTCACATCTTAATTGGTTTGTCAAGGATGGGGTGCGTTTGGTATATTGATCGGAATTAGTATATAGATGAGTTTGATTATATAATGGAATGATAATAGGTTATTACTTAAAAAAAATATTTGGTATATTTATAGGAGATACGTATGTCTGTTACAAACCTCAAAGAATATTGTAAACCCACCCTTCTAAATGCGTTTGAAGGATTCACAATTGTATGGGTGTGATTTATAAATACGAAACCCATTCATGCATACTAAACGCCTACTATGACTACCATTCTCAATCACCCACTCACATACCTGTGAACCAAACACACCCATTGTAGTTTAGGTTATAGGCTTGATGCACTTGTTTCATGTTTTTCCTGCGTGCATTGTATTATATTCATAGTTCTCCATTAGTAATTTTTTAGATAGTTCTTTACGGTTGATGAAAAAAGACTTTTACCTTACTAAGTCAACCAAATGCAGGTAACATGCAGGGCGACTCTAATGTACCCCTCTCTATGACATGTAGGGATAAGTTTGTCATAAAGCTTTAATAAGTTACAACTATATATATTAAATACGATTGGTTTCAAAATGTAACGGTTAATCTAAAGAATTTTCTTTACATTTATCATGGATCAATGCATGATAACAGGAGTACTGCATTTATCACCTTCAATTCCTTACCACATATACATTTTCTAGAATATACCAGTATATTTTTAAATTTTTATCGTAGGCATGTCACAATGGACCTATCTCAACTTATTTCGCTTATCTCCAACCAGTTGTTCCTTGAAATGAAAAATAAAACGTGTGTTAAAGACTCTACACTGGTTGAAATATTTTATATGGTTTAAAGACATACTTTCAGTGCAGCGAATTTCATTAAAAATAGCTGTAAATACTCGACCCATCAAGACGATGAGGAGCAAAAACTAGAAAAACAACAGCCAAAATAAACCTTGAACGAAAGTCTCTACTGGATGGAAACTCAAGTAAAAGAGCAACATAAAAACCAATAGGGCATTGCCCACTATCACGATCCCTCAACGCGAATGTTAAGTTGACTCGTAAAGCGGAGCTAGGGGGTTCCCGGGGGTGCACGGGAACCCGATGGAATTTTGTCGCGTAGTGTATATATTTGCTAAAAATCTCGCTTTTTTCAAAATGAACCCGGTCCCAAAATTATGTGTTACATAAATACTCCCTCCGTCTCACATTAAGTGTCCACTTGACTTTTTCAAAGTCTTTTTTCTTCAACTTTAACCTTAATGATTTCTTCTTATGTTATATGATACTTGATGCAAGATATATGAATTGATAGAGTTTTGAATATATTTTTCGTTGGTATAATTTTCGTTCAATATTATATAACACAAACAAAAATATTTATGGTCAAAGTTGATGAAAAAAGACTTAAAAGATTCCATTGTGGACACTTAATATGGGACGGAGGGAGTACATGTTTTATTTAATTAGTCAAATATGTTAAAAAAATTTGTGCACCTGATGACTTAATGCTCTGGATCCGCCCCTGCTCGTAAAGGAGGCTTTAATAAGTCATTAGTCTAATTCCAACTCTTGAGGCTAGATCGCTAAATAGGCGCTTATCGCTTGTGGCTAGTTCCTTGCGGAAGGGTCGGTGAGTATAACTAAAAATGATGCACATGGTCAAAGTTTTCCCGCCAATTTAAACATTTTAGAGAAGAGAGCACCAAATTTTCTAAGTGTCAATTTTTTTTTGAACGGCGAGTTAGTACAGTTACTAAGTTAGTTATTCGATTCCACAGTACTTACTAAGAAGGTAGTCCCTGCTAGCCTCGAATAATAATTAGTGATTCGATTCCACAGTACATACCCAGAAGGTAGTCCCTGCCAGCCTTGAATCGACGCATCTATGAGGCAGAACCTCACAGATTCCCACCTTGAAGGAAAACTCCTACGGAGAGACTCGAACTTGAGACCTCTCGCATGTGGTAACAACCTCCCAAAAGACACCCTTGTTGGCCAACTGAGCTAGCCTAGTTGGTTTTTTCTAAGTGTCAAATTAATATAACAAACTAGACTAGCAGATATACAACAAAAGATTTGCGAGGAGCAAGACAATAAAAGACTATTGAGTACAACTTAATTAGGCTTGTATCTGAGACCCGTTAGTTAAACAAATAAATAGATGATGTTTTTAATATATTAAGAGAAGGCCATAACTTTAGTTAATTGGTTGACTAAATTGATTGATGGCTTTTCCATGTGTATGAATCAAGGTTTTCAAGATCGGGATTCTACTCAGGATCGTCTTCGTCTTTGCAAGATCGAGATCGTAAGATTGGATCAGAATCGTAAGATCCTACTATAATGTCATTTTCTTAATAGTCTTTGTAATATTATACAAATCTACAAATTATTATATATAAAAAACACAAAATTATATGAATGTTTTACAGGAATGTTGTCGTAAATTATAATTATGAAATGTTTAAGAAGATTAACTTGTTGTTTTTTAATATCTAGGAAACATAACCCATAAATTCTTAGTTTTTTGGTTCGTGGTTCGAGAAAAGTAAGATCGGATCAGAGTAGATCTTAAGATCTCATGATCAAGATCGGGATCCTATAAGATCTTAAGCATGCAAAGATCATACGTAGGATCCGGATCGTCTTTGCTTTGCAATATCGTAAAATCGTAATATCCTAAGATCAAGATCGGGATCTTAACAACCATTATGAACATCTACTCCATATAGGTTCATAAAGACCATAAAGTGGCTCGAACTAAAAAGGTAAACACCATAAAGTGACTCGAAACAAAAAGGTAAATAGGAGAGGTATCTATGTTCACTCTAACTCGGGAAAGTTGATTTTTTTATGCTTTGATGTACACAACTTAGCCGGTGTTTCCATTGTCATTTCACGTGGACTCTTCCCTAGACATCCTAATAACATGTTCACCCAACGAGGTTTAAACACAAGCCTCTTCTAAGAACTTCAAGATATTGGATTTTGTAATCTTATTAACCATTAATAAACACGAGTACGCAACAAAAGACATATAAACACATACTTCATCCGTCCCAAATTAATTGTCCCCCGACAAAAAACACACAGTTTAAGAAAACATAATCATTACTGCATTCTCTCTCTTACTTTTTTGCAGAATGACAGTTTTACCCTTATGGAATTAATTAAAGCTTTGAATAAAGTTTGTAATTTCTAATATCATTAAGGGCAATATGATAAACTTGCTACATTACTCACAACTATATTTGTAAGGAGACACTAATTTTGGGACAACCCAAAATGGAAAGAGAGACTATTAATTTGGGACGGAGGGAGTATAGTATAACGTAATTAACATAGAATCAAGAATTGTGTATCTTTTAGCAATTAAAAGCAAACAAACTAATTCTTGAATACACGAACGTGTGTTGTCACACCCCGCCAAGGCGGAATCGCAAGGCATGATCAATAGACATCATCACAACACAAGGCGTCAAAATAGAAAAAACTAAAAATGACTTTCAATAAACTTCAAGATCTAAAGCGTGTTATGACAACGCCCAAAACAATAATCCAAGATATAATGCATGAAGAACAAAACATGACAAGTTCAAATGAAAACTAAAATAGATAAATCATAGACTCCGCATGCAAGCCTATGTTCCATCTAACTCCTCTTCCTAACTCTTCACATGTTTTGCTCACCTGAAAATGATGCTAAAAAGTCAACATAATTGTTGGTGAGAGTTACAGGTTTAAGACTCACTTATGACACCCGCGATCACAAAAACAACATTTTCGAACTATATGCTTGGTATTCTATCACAAATAAATTCACATATATCTGGGTGGATAGTTACACCTCCGGTCCACAAATCTTCGCGCAAGAACTGACTCAATTGACTAGTAAGTCCTGTTCAGGACTCCATTACAAGGATCATGTCATCCTCACATACTCATGCCTTCCCACAAGTCATATCCACCATAGCATAGCACATAGCAATCCATATAGTTGACACTTAACACAACATATCACGGTTCACAGTTTTGCATCATTTCCATCCCAAAATTAAATAAAAAGTGGACTGTAAAAACTACTTGTTGCCAAAGCAAAAATTCTAATTCCTTCTAGTTTAGTTCTTGCAAAGAATCTAAACAAACACAATATACACTTAGTTATCCATTCGATTTAGGTTCACACACCCATGTCGATGTTAAACAATCAGAATCGATGGATACTCTATTATCTCTATTCTTGACTTTCAAACGCTTCATGTATATAATGTCCCTCATACTGTTTAACCCAAATTACCTCTCAAAACTTTACTGTGTCTTAACTTTTCTGCGGGGGGGTTGGGTTTTTTTACCATTTTTTATTAAGTCTACAGAGTTGACTCTAAATAAATACTTAAACACCATATTTGGTTCTTCTCCTCGACATCTCAATAGCGTCCAAGATTGAGTTGTGGTAGCTTTTACCGTTTTTTGGATAAAGATAATGTGCTGTGTTATCATATTTTATAAAATTCAACGCATCACAAGTGTCCAGAATTTGTGTCTTGATTTGACCTTGTAGCAGACCGTCTTTTATAAAACTTAGGAAAAATTCTACAAAAAATTCTAAAAAATCATAAACATCATGTGAACTTGTACAAGTAGCAAAGCTCATTAATAAAATAAAGTGTTTGGATATGGTTTTTGACCTCATCAAACACAATTCAGAATCTGCCCGAGAAAAATCAGTTTTGACACCGTATTTGTTTGATTGTGTAATATGACTAACTTCCACACTCTCTTTTAATTCATGAAACCACTTGGGCCTCCTGGAAATTAGACAGTCATCTGTAGTTAATTTTTAGGCTTCGAAAATCAACAAAGCGATCGTTATGACCGAGATATGGCTCTCGCAAGTATGACCTAAAAATTTGCCAAGCTTTCTATTTTGAATTTCAGCTGCTTTTTAACCCTAATTTACTTACCCATAAACCCTAATTATTATCCCTAAAACGATTTTTGATGATCAAAACCTCTTAATTAAAGATTATTTATATAATGCTAAGATCATTCCTTAATGATTGTTACGTGTTAAATAAAATTCAATTGAATTCAAAAAGGTTATAGAAATAACATGTGACCTTAACTCTTGAAAATCAAATACCCTAGTAAATAATTTTGGGTTTCGATCTCTTGTTCTTTGTGTTTTTAGACGCCACGGAGAGAGGAGTAGGAGAAAAAAGTGATTTTTGATTAAGTTATGATGTGTGTGTTTTATGGCTTGAGGAAAAGATATATTACCAAATAACAAGTTGTAATTCAAATTCGGGATTCTTTCCCATATTTTTCCTTGTTTGGCAGATCCTGAAACACCCACCATTTTTATTAATATATTGTTATTTCGTTTTAGTTATTGATTATACATTTAAACTTTAATTCTATGTAAAATACCTTTACATTATTTTGCTAAACTGTTAAATATCTTCGTAACTAGTTTTCAACTAACCTTCAGTATTCTATCTATTTTTTAATATAATAGAACAGTCTTTGTACAATAGCTTATAAAATACTAAAGACTAATTATAATATAATATGAATGTTACTTTATACATAGTACGTACACAGATATATTTACATACACGTGGACTTTTGAAACTACCACCGCAAAAGCTTTCAAACGATTCATTTTCCTGACAGTACTCATGAGTCATCACTCATGTTCTTTTCGATCTCATACACATTAAAATAAAACACATATGAAAACAATGTAATGACACACATAAACTGAATATACAGACTTGTTAAACTAAACCTACTTAATAATCTCATTTTTATTTCGGTCACAGTATCCCCTCATTTAGGAATATATCGGTCTCGGAGATTATTAACCGTTAGTTTCTCGAAATAGCATTGCTCTAACAATTGTGGTACTTAGCCTATGTTATGTGTCCTCACGTTCCTAGGTTTAAACTCTGGTCCCCGGCTTGGATATTCCATCGCCGCACTTTCTACAATAGGTATGTTTACTACGCTTAGTGAGTTTTGACTTTCACTGGTCCATGAATCTCTAAAGGTCTCGTTCTTCAAAAGTAAGGTCTTATCACCTTAATGTCTCATCCAACGGCACATGCGAAATTTGCATTCATTAAACACTTTCTTATGTTCGACACATGAAATTGTCATTGCAACTACTCTAATTATTCAGTAATCTAACTGTATTTGCCCACAGGGTACCAAATTCTCTCGAGTGAATCTCGAAATGGTCCAAACAAATCTTTGAGTGCTAACTTTCCTTTCTTTCCAATGACTTGCTCTACTGTGCTTTCAAGGTGAGAACTGTTCAATATTTGTCATGTATCACGCCCAACTTGAAAACTTAAATGTTTCTTCCTATTATATGCGTAGCTCTTCTTGTTTTTGTTATTTTGTTTCTTCTTGTTTTTTTTTTTTTTGTTTTTTTTTTTTTTTTTGTATATTTGTTTTATTTTTATATGATATTTTTTGTTTTTTGTTTTTTTTTTCTTTTGTTTTTTTGTTTCTTTTGTTTTTTTTTTTTTTTAGTTTTTTGTTCGCTTGTTTTTTTTTTTTGTGTTTTTTTTTTTTTTCTTGTTTTTGACGATCTCTATGCAGCTTAAGACTTTCTGTGTAATCCACAAATCCACTTTACTCTTGTTGTTTCGTTGCACCGCAACTACGGTCAAATCTAATCGCTTATTCTCAGTATCTCAGCCCACAATACCGAGTGACCTACAATTCCTGTCCATACTATGCCTTGAAAAGGAGCAACAATGAATGCTTCGCGATGGATAAGCTCTATTGTGTAACACCCCATTTTTGACTAAATTTAGCATGCGGAGGCTAAATTGGAGTTTTACTTACATAGTAACAATAGTCATAATCCTAGAAACGACCTCAGAATAGAGACTGTGTTTGAGAAAAAATTTATGTTATCGTTAATATAATTTCAGAGTTTTTATCTAAAGGACGGTCCATAATCTAGAATAAAATATAAAGTTTGAATGATATACAGTTTTTTGTATCAATCTTAAGTCCATGCCACATTCAATCCATAAGTTGCTTTATTTTACCTGAGATAATACATGCTTAAAACTGTCAACACAAAGGTTGAGTGAAATTCATGTGTTTTGTGTTATAAACAATTTGAGTGTACAAGTTTAGTAGTGGGTTACGTTGTTATACACCCATATGAAAAATAGTATTATCGCCTTAAGCTCATGACACCAAAACCTTGGATAATCTTATAATCATAAGTAATTGCCCAATCGGATGCCTTTGCCTAAAACACAGCGCATAGTTATTTCTAAATGAAGGTGTTATTGGATTACGAAATGTATCTGTACACCAAAGGGTGGGTCCGTAATCCCAAATTGATCTTTCACAAATTCGCGCTCACTCCGTAGAGTAATTAACGGTTCATGATAATGGGGTCTTAATAGAAAAATAGTTACTTAGGCAATAATATATCAGGATAGCATACAGAAAAATACTTGCATTTATGGTTATAGCATGTATCCCCCTTGCGTGTTTATAAAATATTTAACTGAGGTTTGAAAAAGTGCGAGGCTATGAACTCTCCTTAATAGTAACGGAATATTCTGATTGATGGGCAAAAAGGTATATGAATTGAAAGTAACGGCTTTGTCACAACAATCCTATGATTTAATATGTCATGTAATAGTTTGTGATGTGGGATAGTTTTATGGCATAATGAAATACCAATTTTTGATTGTGTATTTATTATGGAGAAATATCGTATCACTGTTCGGTGCCATCATAATTATAGGTCATGTAGTTAAACGTTTGAGGAGCCAAGACACTTCTTTTTAATATCGTTAATGTCCAGCAAACTCGTCAAAACATTTACCCTGAATGAAACTGTCCTTACATGAAAGCTCCCTAGTAATGTAGATACTTTATAGTTTTAAGTTTCATCAAAAGCGTTAGAAAATAAGTTATATATATATATTATACTTTATATTATTATTGTTGTGTATTTATATATTATATTTATTATTTATAATTAATAATGTAAAAATATAATATTGTTATAAGTTTGCGCAAAATTTTGCAATATTATACCTTGGTTTATTAAAATTTACAACGTTTTAGTCCTTTTATATTAAATAAGTATATTATATATTAAACTTTACTTTGAAATCTTGGCAAAATAGGTGTTTCTATAGTTATAACTTTGAAAATAATGACATTTTCAGCCCACTTTAGTATTTAAATTTCAGAAAGTTCACTGATTATATAACCTTGCATGGAATACTTTTGCCAAAACAAGTCCAGTAAAGCCATGCATGATTATTTTAAGGTTCTAAATGATATTCTTTAGGTTATAGCTTATTAAAATAAGCAAATACGATGTTCTACGTAACGTAAAAGTTTAGAAAAAGGATTCGTTAGCTAGATAAATCAAACTGAGTCATTTTTAGGGTTTTTATTAAAAACTGACTGTGTTAGGTTTGAGGATTCATGAAGCTTCAAGTCAAGAGTATATAGCTTATGACAAGATCTTAGCTTACTTTGAGCTAAAATGTGGGTCGAAATGGTGTTGTTAGGGTTCGTACGCCTATAGATGTGCTTTTAAACTTTCGTTGTTTTCTGATTTCTTGGCTTCTGTGTTTTGAGTCTTAGAGACTTCTATTGATCTTTTATTGCTGCTATGGAAGGGTTAGAATTCCATTTGAGGGTATGAGATGAGATGTGTGGGATGAATTAAAAGGGTGCTTTGGTTTGTGTATTTATAGGGTAGAAATACCCTTGGTGCCGAAGTTTTAAGTGATTTGGTGGCTCAATCTTGTAGGGTGCTAACTTAGGAGGGCTAAGAGTGAGTGTTCAAGGCTAGGTTAGTAGCTATGAAGTGTTGGAAAAGTTTTGGAGGGGTGATGTGGTTCGGCTAGAAAGTGAGCAACAAGGAGGTGATGTGGCTTCTTGGTGGCCAAAAGAAAGAGTAGAGGTGCTTGTAAGGTACTTGTGGCTGTAGTAGTTTGTTGTCATGGTGTGGTGCTAGGTTGGGTTGCTGGGTGTTTGTAAAAAATGGGTCAAATTCGTGGGAAATAGTGTCAGGGTTGGATTAGGTTCGTTGTAGGTTTTTAGGTGCTTGAGCTCTCGCAGCTGCGCCGCTCCCCGGTTTAGGGTTTATGGATAGATAAGGGTTTAGGATTAGGGTTAGGATTATGGTTTAGTGTTTAGGCTTAGGGTTTAGGGCTTAGTTTTAGGGTTTAGGGTTTAGTTTTATGGTTAAAGTGAAATTAGGGTTTAGGGTTTTTGTTATTGGGTTTTTAGGGTTTTAGAGTTAGGGTGTTTTAGGATTAATTAGAGGTTTAGGTTTGAGGGTAGTTAAAAGTTGGAATTAGTACTTGTACTTGTGCTAATAGTGGTGTAAGTTTAAAACATGGTTTAGGAGCTTAAATAACCTAAATTAAGTTTTTAGGTATTATTGACTTGTACATTGAGCTTAAATGAGTTGTACATTGTTTTTAGAGGGTAACGTTATTCAAATGTTATGCTATGATACTTGTACACATGCCTTGAATACTTGTACATTCACTTTTTGTATACATTACATATAATTAGTGTTTTGATACAAAACGTTTAATGTTAAAGCCTGTTTTGATATAATGTTGTTAAAATGGATAACGTTTTTGGTAAAAATGATATTAGGGCATAGACTTGACATATTAGGATGTTTACATGATATAGACATAGATATGGATGTCATAGCTAGGTTGCGTGAGCTTGTTTACTTTGGTTATGTAAACAATGTTATATAATGGAATGTGATAAAACAAAAAATTTCCCGTACAAAGGTGATCATAATATAATAGGTTGATATTACATTGATGAAAATTTCGGGTTGTTATAGTCCCCCATCCTTACAGAAATCTCGTCCCGAGATTTAGTTGAATGCCAGAGTGATGTCAAGGAATGATTCAAACAAATTACGAATTGTAAGAGAGTCGTTTGTGCATCAATCATATAAATATCGAAATATTTAAATGAACAAATTACGACTAGAGACTCGATTGTATTAAGGTAATAATGATAATGATTAAATAAAGAAAAAGAATTATTCGTATAAACCGATTGAAAGAAAATTGTTTGTACGTATGCCATACACTTAAGCCTACTCATTTATAATTTGTCATTTACAAACAAAGGCGTCCCAATCCTTGTAACTGAGAATTTACAAATTTATAGTTCGGTGGTTTATAATTTCCTTAATCAAATGAAGAAGCGTCCTAATTCATTTCAATAAGATGATTATAAATCATCCTACTTAAGCATAAAAGCATGATATCAAAGCGGTGTTAAGTAGAAGATGTTACCTTGGTGGTATGATTTTTCAAAATCATGAGAAGAATAATGAGACATTAAATCGCACGATACTGATCCAGAAATTATACTTGGAGAATTTGGCATACAATTCCTCCTTTCTGAGTAATTCTGAAATTATTCTCAGATGTTCTGCGTGTTCTTCTTTGTTACAAGAGTAGATAAGAATATCATCGATGAACACTATTACGAATTTGTCCAAGTATGGTTTACATACTTGATTCATGAGATCCATGAATACAGTAGGCGCGTTCGTTAAACCAAATGGCATTACTTGAAATTCATAGTGTCCGTGTTCTGAAAGCAGTCTTGGGAATATCTTTATCCCTTACTTTCAGTCGATGATAACCAGATCTTAAGTCGATTTTTGAGTAAACATTCGAACCTTGAAGTTGGTTGAATAAGTCATTGATCCTGGGTAATGGGTAACGATTCTTTACAGTAAGTTTATTCAACTCCCGGTAATCGATACATATTCTGAAAGATAAGAAGAAAGACGGATCTCCTGGATATATACCTTTTGGTTTTTATTCAGGATATGAGATTTAGTCGGGTTTTGCTTTGGTCACCTCGAATGATTAAAGTTTCACCGTCGATTGGGATGTGGATGACTTTCTTGTCGCAGAGAATTTTGGCATGATACTTGGATAACCAATCCATACCAATGATGACATCAAAATTACCAAGTTTAATTGGCATACGATTAATTTTGAAAGGTTGGTTTTACAAAATCAGGGGCAACCCTGGATAACAATACTATGAAATAGTGAGGTATAACGGAATTGTATTATATCATGAACAACTTGCCTTTATACTTTACATAGTCAAGATTTGACAAGTGTTGTTATTTATACCACACATCCCGTGGTTAGGCTCTAACAAAAGCTATAACTAGTATCTAATCTAGTAGTTAGAGGGTCTTTTGTTTCTGCAGTTCCTGGTCAGATGACCTACCTTGTTGCAAGTCTGACACCTGACAGTGCAAGTTCCTATGTGATGCAGGGTGCATCTTTTACACAAGGGATAGTTTCCACTATACCCTTTGTTGGTAGTATAAGCCCTGAAGGTTTCTTGCCTCCTATTCTGCTGTTGGTGGTGATCGTTGCTACAGTTGTTGTTACAGTTGTTGTTATTGTTGCCGTTGGTGGTGTTCCTTCTATCCTTAAGCTTTCGTTTATAGTTATTGGTTTCTTGTACAGAATTTTGTTTTATTACATGCTCTATTAACTTCTGGGTCATGGTAATGGCTTCTTCCATTTTCTTAATCTTAGTTTGGGGACAATACTTCTTTATCAAGAGTCTTTTAAATTCAGACCAGGTGATCTTATAGGCTTCTTCTACTCTAATAGGCTGGGCAAATGAATTCCACCAGAATAAAGCTTCCTCAGTTAGTGTACTAATAAAGAATTTCACTTTGTTCTTCTCGGCACAATTTCTACGAGAAAATATCGGTTCAGTCTGTTCAAACCAGCGAATGAGACCAACAGCTCCTTCTGTACCATTGAAGTAGAAAGGTTGGAAACTCATAAACTTCTCATAAGGGCATTTTCTTGCTACATGAGTTCTTCTTGGTCCAGAGTTCCTATTGGGATTGTTAGTACTTGCCATCGTTGAAGCTTGTGCTTCTAGAGCTGTGGCAACACTATCAGCAAATGGTTTCCTGATGGCATCATGAGTCATGTCTGATGCTTCAGATGTTGATATCCTTTTGGGAGGCATCTATCAACATAAGACAACACGGAATAAGTATGATATCACAAGTCATTGTCAAAATTTTCATAGATAGTGGTATTGAAATTATTTAACATATTGTATGGATTCTTATTTTGATACAAGTTCTAACGAAGTAATACACATCCTTTGGTATTACATTGCAGGATATAATGGAAAATTTAAGATTTTCAGAGATGAACTTTCAAACAAGCATTTGACTTATTAGATTCTTTGGGGACTGGTTCACTTCCCAGTGGTCGTGGTATGATTCATAATGAGTTATCTAATTCTGCAAAGATAGAATCGTCGAAGGGATAATCTGGTGTTGGTGTAGTTGACTTAATTGATGATGTTGTTCTTGATGACGAAGACAGGAATAACAAGAAATGACATATATGATGTTGAAATGGTAAGGTATAAGGGAATTACAATTTTATTTATAGATAACTTATCTTACATATCCCAAAATCTGATAGGTGTTGATACTTATACTACGTGTCCTTAGATAAAAGGTGGTAAGGATAAGGTTTTGATCTAGTAGTCTTGGAGTTCACAAAGTGTGTCCCATAAGATTCTTCATATATAATTGATGGCGATCTTGGATATTCTCAAGGGTCATTTCTAAATCAGAAATCCTAAAGTGAACAAAACCAATCTTGTCTCTCTGTCACATATGCTTCTTCTGTAGTTTAAGTATATGTGTACGGGCTTCCTTAAGTTTGGTTTTTTACTTCATCAAAATCTCTTGGTATGATTATCCAATCATTAACAAGTCTTTCTTCTATTTTCTCAATATAGTGAAAAGAGAGTTCTTCTAAGTAATTCAAAATACTTTCAATTTGTTTCTCATGGTGTTCTACATGCATCTTATAGAACTTTTTCCTAATTCATATATCTGAGGTGGGGTAGGAGTATAAGTTGAGAAAGATGGCGGTACTAGGATACATGCTTGCTTCCGAGATGAATTAGATAACGTAGTTGAGGAAGAATATGGGGGATGTATTTGCTTCTTAGGTGGTAATAATTCTCCAGGAACAAAGAAATATCGGGGATCAAATAATAGTGATGGTGGTAATACCGGAGATGAAGTCAAAATAGCTGGGGGAGAAATAGGATCTGGTGGTAGGATAGGTGGTTCATTAGCAGCAGCATTATATGCTTGCATATATGTATCATCGTGAAAAGATGAGATGGCTAGTGAGGCCAAAGGATACTTGGATAAATTATTTGAAGGATCAGGAGAGATGTTTCCTGATGAGGCTGGGAAATAGTTTGGTGAAGTTGGAGTGTAGTCCAGAAAGTTAGAGGAAAAAGCATCCTCAATATCGGAAGTAGGATGGTTGGGAGAAGACATCATTCTGTTAATAACCCAGTGGTAAATAACATAAGTTATTTATATAATAGTATAATAGTTATATATCTTTACGTACTATTCGGGAGATGTAGCGGCACGGAGGACTTTTCTTGGATGGAAAAAGTAAAGTAGTTATAGTCAAGGTTTTAACCTTGTTCTCTATAACCATGGCTCTTGATACCAATCTGTAACACCCCCATTTTGACAAATATAGCAGCGGAAGCTAATCTTGGGTATTACTTCATAGTACAATAGTCATAATCATAGAAAAGGACTCAAAAGAGACGTTTTGGAAAAATTTAGTTATCATTCAATATAATATCAGAGTTTTGCAAAAGAGAGGTCCCACAATCTAGAAATATAAAGTTTGAATGATAACAGTTTTAGCCATCTTCAAGTCCGTGCCACTCCGTTCCATAAGTTGCTCAATTACGTGAGATAAACATGCTAAAAAGTCAACACAAAGGTTGAGTGAAATTTATAGGTTTTTGATAAACAGTTTGAGTACAAGTTCAGTAGTGGGTTACGTTGTTATACACCCATATGAAAAACAGTATTATTGCCTTAAGCTCATGACACCGAAGCCTTGGGATATTCAATAATCATAAGTTATAGCCCCAATGGGTGCCTTTGCCAAACACCCGCAGTTATTTCTAATGAAGTGCTATTGGTTACCGAAAGTATAGGTACACCAACGGGGAGTCCAATCCCAAATAGATCTACTCACAACATTCGCGCTCACTCCGTAGAGTAATTAACGGTTCATGATAATGGGGTCTTAATGGCAAAAGTAGGTACTTAGGCAATAATGAATCAAGATAGCATACAGAAAAATACTTAAATTCATGGTTTTTTAGCATGTATCCCCCTCGAGGGTTTATAAAATATTTAAAAGATTAAAATGCGAGGCTATGAACTCACCTTAACAGTACAAGGAAATCTGATTAATGGCAAAAGTATATGAAATGAAAGTAACGGCTTCGTCACACAACCTGGGTAATATGTCAAGTCTTAGTTTGATTGGATATGTTTTATGTCATAATGAAATATCATTTTGATTGGATTTATTATGGAAATATCGTATCACTGTTCGGGCCATCATAATTCAGAGGTCATGTAGTAAACGTTTGAGGAGCCAGGACACTTTAAATCGTAAATCCAGCAAACTCGTCAAAACGTATACCCAAATGAAACCCCTTACATGAAGCTCCCTAGTAATGTGATACATTATAGTTTTAAGTTTCTTCAAAAGCTAGAATAATTTATATATATTTTTATAATTAATATAAAAATATAATATTTTATAAGTTTGCAAAATTGGCAATATATACCATTGGTTTATAAACTTTTACAAGTTTAGTCCTTTATATAAAAAGTATATATATATTAAACCTTTAACTTTGAAACTTGGAAAACCAAGTCCTTATAGTTATAACTTTAATAAAATGACATTTTCAGCCCCTCTAGTTATAAATTTCATAAAGTTATGATATATACCCCTTGCATGGAATACTTTTGCAAATCAAGTCCAACATGCCATGCAAGCTTATTTTAAATTTCCAAAATATATTTTCAGGTTATAGCTTATTAGTATAAGCTAAAATAAGAAGTTTTAATGTAACGAAAGTTTAGAAAAAGGATTTGTTAGCTAGAAAATCAAAATGGGTCATTTTTAGGGTTTTTTTTATCAAAAACACATGGGTTTGAGGATTCAAAGCTTCAACCAAGAGTTCATACATGATCTTAAGAGTATTATGAACATTATTGTACATAATATAAGTTTATGGAACAAGGTCTTAGGCTTACTTGAGCTAAAATGGGTCGAAATGGGGTTTTCGGGTTCGTACACCTAGAAATGGCTTCAATACTTCATTTTTCTTGCTTCTTGGCTTCTATTATGGGCTTAGGGACTTCTCTTGATCTTTTATTGCTGCTATGGAAGGGTTAGAATTCCATTTGAGGGTGTGAGATGAGTTGTGTGGGATGAAATGAAAAGGGTGTATGTTTCGTGTATTTATAGAGGTAAAAGACGCTTTGTGCCCAAGTTTTCTTAGTGTAGTGGATCTATGGCTGCTAAGGATGACAAGGAAGAGCTAGGTGATGAGTAATATGAGCTAGAAAAATATCTAAGCAAGATATGTGGTATTGGATGGGTTCGGCTAGAAAAGGAAACAAGTAGGTGACAAGGCCAAGCTTGGTGGCCAAGGGAGGTGATGGAGCTTCTAGGGAGGGTGCTTGTGACCTAGTAGTGAGGTCATGGAGGTGCTAGGATGGGTTCTTGAGGTGCTTGTTTGCTTAAAATGGGTCAAAATGGACATAAAGGTGTATCAGGTCCATTTAGGGCTCGTTTTAGGGTTTAGGTTAGATTAAGGTTTAGGATTAGTGTTAGGATTATGGTTTAGTGTTTAGGATTAGGGTTTAGGGCTTAGGATTAAGTTTTAGGGTTTAGTTTTAAGGTTAAGGTGAAATTAGGGTTTAGGGTTTTGTTTTAGGGTTTTAGGGTTTTAGATTAGGTTTTTAGGATTAATTAGGGTTTAGGTTTAGGGTTTATAAGTTGTACATTGAGTGTAGAACCTTGTACTAAAGTGGTGGTACGGAATCTAGAATGAAAACTGTGGTAAAACGGCTATTTTGAATGTCATGCTTAATGAACTTGTACATTGTGCTTAAATGAGTTGTACATTATTTTTAGAGGGTAAAGTTATTCAAATTTTATGCTATGATACTTGTACACATGCCTTGAATACTTGTACATTCACTTTATGTATACATTACATATAATTAGGGTTTTGATACAAACGTTTAACGTTTAAAGCCTGTTTTGATATAATGTTGTTAAATGGATAACGTTTTTGGTAAAAATGATATTAGGTCATAGACTTGACATATTAGGATGTTTACATGATATATACATAGATATAGATGGCATAGGTAGGTTTCATGAGCTCGTTTACTTTAGTTATGTAAACAATGTTATATAATGGAATGTGATAGAACGAAAAATTTCTCGTACAAAGGTGATCATAATATAATAGGTTGATATTACATTGATGAAAATTTCGAGTTGTTATATCGTACCATGCTCTTGGTGCTTGCTTTAACCCATAGAGTGCCTTCTTTTGCTTGTAGACGTGGCTTAGATGATCAGCGTCGATGAAACCTTCCGGTTGACATATGTATACGTCTTCTTTTAACGAACCATGCAAAAAAGCAGTTTTCATATCCATTTGGAATAAAATGAACTTTTTGTGTGCAGCGTAGGCCAAAAATATCCTGACAGCTTCCATCCTAGCAATCGGAGTGAAGGATTCTTCAAAATTCGTTCCTTCCTAGACGGTACACTCTCACAACCAAACGAGTATTGTTTCTGATTACCGTGTTCTCTTCATCATGCTTGTTTTTGAATAACCATTTCAAAGTAAGGAGTTTTATGTTATCCGAAGGAGGAACTAACACCCATACATCAAGCCTTTTGAACTGGAGAAGCTCTTCTTGCATTGAGTCAATCCATGCAGGGTCAGTCATAGCCTCTTTGACATTTATTGGTTCTATAGTGCTCACAGTCAGTGCCTAGATGCACATATCACCATCGGTTCCTATTGATTGCGTGTCAAGACTGGTCATGAGGGTTCTCTTATCACTTGTTCTAGAGGGTCATCCTTAGTCCACTGATATTCGTAAGGATATTGTTGATAAAATATATGCAAGTTTGATGGATCCACATATTATGAAGATGATGATTCAACAGCACTTGTGGATGGTGGAGCAAATGGATTTACAAACGTATTCCCATCGAGCATAGCATTCAGAACATTATCAGCAAGTGTTTCAGGTTGGAGTGGAGCTTGATTATCTTGTTGCTGATCGTGTTGTTGTTGTGGTGGCTCGTTAACATCCTGTGAAGTGTTTGGAATATCTGAAGCTTGTAAAGATGAATCTGTTGGTGTCGGTGCAGTGTCTGTTGTTGTTGTTGTAGATGTCATTGGAGTCTGAAGAACTTGAGGTGCTTGAGCAGCCAGAGCAGTTCTTGTAGCAGCTGACAGTTGACCACCAATGTAATCATCATACATAGCTTTAAACAATAGATCTAATTCACGTTTAGTTGGTTTTTGAGATGTTATTGTTGAGGGAGCATAGGTAAGATCAAGTCCTGAATTGATTTTTCAGAAGTCATGCTTTGAAGCCCGAGTTTTGAACTGTATTGTTCAAAATTCATCGCTAAAAGCTCATCAAATATGACATTCATCATCTCCATGATCTTCCTTGTCCTTCGGTTGTATACTCTGTAAGCACAGGAATTAGCAAAAATAACCAATGAAAAAGCCAATATCACCTTTTGCACCATGTTTCCTAATGTCCTCATGATCATTCTTAGGATAACAGAGAGCCCTGAATACATGTAGAAATAAGATATCTAGTTTTCTGCCATTAATAAGATCATATGGTGTTTTGTTAAATCGATGGTGAATGACAAAGCGATTTTGAGTGTAGCATGCAGTAGCAATCGCTTCAGCCCATAAGAATAACGAAGCACAAGAGAAAATCAACATTGTTATAGCAGCCTCTACTAACGTCCGATTTCTTCATTCCACGACTCCATTTTGTTGAGGTGTTCTGATAGAAGACGCTTGGTGAGAGATGCCAACACTGTCAAAGTATTCTTTAAGCACTTGATTCTTAAATTCTGTGTCGTTGTCGGTTATTACAATAATGACTAGAGCTTGCAGGAGAATGGTAATTTTCTTCAGAAAGGTTTTGATCTCTTTTGGTGCTTCATATTTTGATCTAAGAAAGTGTACCCAAGTGTAGCGAGAGTAATCATCTACTATCACCAGAACATACCGCTTTCCATTGATATTTTTGACTCTCATCGGACCACACAAATCCATATGAAGAAGGTGTAGCCTCTATTTTGAATTTGGAACAAGTTTGGGTGGGTGAGATTCCTTTATGCTTTTTCCTTGCTCACATGAGGGACAAAGATGTTCTTTATGATATTTAAATTTTAGAAGGCTGGTGACGAGATCGTTTTTAGCAAGGTCATTTATGGTGTCAAAATTGAGGTGGGATAAATGTTGATACCATAACCAGGACTTGGTAGAAGTAGCACGAGCCATAAGGAAAATTGGAGATGCAAAGGCCATTTCATGGAGATTGATGGTGTAAAGGTTTGTTGTTCGATTTCCTTTTAATAAATCAACTCCTTCAAGATTTCTAACAAAATAGGTGTTCATTTTGAAAGCGATTTTTAGATCTGAATCACCAAACTGACCAATCGAGAACAAGTTGTGCCCTAAGCCTTCAACGAAATAAACCCTGATGATCAATATATTCCCCATTGAAGATCACCATAACCCAAAATTGAAGCAATATAATCATTTCCAAAGCGGGCGGTTCCCAAGAACTTCCAGATGAAATTTATGAGAAGCTTCAGATTTCCTGTCATATGCTTAGGGTTTTTCAAAAAATTAAATGTTGTTTGAAAAAGATGATTGATGGTTGGGATAGGTACGGTTTAGCATGGTAATCATTCATTCAATGACATTTTTGAATAGATCAAACACATTTGTGTTCTTAGATTGATTTTACATTCGTTCTTGATCCAAAACCATTAGGGTGTTAGGAGTTATGATTTGGCTGCTAGGATTAGTTCATAAGGTTGATATAATGAGGTTTCGATGTTTGATTTCTTTCCCCAATCACTTGTATGCATGACCTAATAATTTTCGCATGTAGTTTGACTTTCAAAAGTCAAAACCGGTTTGTTGTTGTTGATCATTGTATGAGTGTGCTTAGTTGAAGCTTAGAAGTCATACTTGTGTAACTAAAACTAGTATGCATGCTCCCCTTAGGGTTTTCAATGATTTCGTGGCTTATAAGGTTGCTTGATGCTTAAATTTGCCGAAATGATAAGGTTTAGGTTGTCCTGAATGATTGTTAGAGGTTTTAGGAGTGATAAGATGCCTTGAATTATGTTTTGATTAGCCAAATTGTTAGAAAAATGTTGGTTGAGGTATGTGTTCATCACAGCGGTTTACTGAGAAACTGCTGTTCTTCGCAGCGGTTTGCTTAACTCTCTAGGTAGCGGTTTGCTAGTTTTAATTAAACAGGTAGACCGTGGTTTGCTCACTGCAGTTTAGTCAATTATTCTTTTAATATTAAAATATTCAAACCGGTATTTTGAAAATTTTCTAATCCGCAGCGGTTTGATTAAATACAAATCAAATATTCACAGTGGTTTGGTCACAGCGGTTTAATGAAAAATATTAATTTTTAATAATTAATTATTCTCTAATTAAAGCGGTTTGTCAATCAAGTTTCACAGCGGTTTACCCAAACCACTTCGCAGCGGTTTGCCCAAACCACTTCCCGACGGTTTGGTGAATTGCTTCGCAGCGGTTTGGGCCACTGTTTCAAGTCTAGGCCCGTTAAGCCCAATAACCATATCTGGCCTAATCCAAAGGCCCAATTGACTTGTTAACTCCTATCCGAGTTCAAATAACTTGGTATTAGACTTGTCGAATATTCAGTGACTCAATGTGAATTATATTACAACCTTAATCAAACATGGCATGGTAATTCAATCACAAGGCTAATATTCTCATCTAACATCAAATATTTGCTATATTGTCTATCTGTGTTGATACTCTTAAGCAGATAAGATGGCTGAAAAGAATATCCCTGCTCCTATAAGAACCGATGAACAATTGGTTCCTGTCAAGGCTCGCTTGCCGATTGGAAAGAGCAATCTTCTTATGGATCTTCAAAAGATGCAGAAGAATCCAATCTTTTGTCTCTCAGTGGACATCCTGCAGAACACCAACTTCTTCAGTGCCTTCACTGCATCAGTTGATGTTCCCTCAATCTACATTTAGTAATTCTGGAACACTCTTACAATGGATACCAAGTCTGGTATATACAATTTCCAACTAGATGAACTGTGGTTTACTCTAGATGCTGATCTTTTTCGCAGTGCTTTAGGAATCACCCCTAAGGATTTTGCACACCCTTTTGTGGCACCTACAACTGGTGATTTAGTAATAGATTTTGTGAACAATCTGCGATACCCTGAAGAACTCCAATTTGTCTCGAAGATGTACGTGAACAGTCTATATCAGCCGTGGAGAACCATTCTGTCTATGATCAACCAATGCTTAACGGGCAAGACTTTTGGTAGTGACAGACCCAGACACCCAGTTCTTCAAATATTATGGGGTGTTGTCATGAGAACCAACATAGACTATGCGGAACTTATCTGGGAAGAGTTCGTTCAGGCAATCAAGACCTCCTTTACTGATGCATCCAATCTAAAAGTTCCCACCAAAAAGCCCAAGCCTCATGTTATTCCATACGGCTGATTCACCAAGCTAATCATTTGCTACTTAGGAGGTAGACACAACATCCACAAAAGACCACGGTCTCCTCTTCACATTACGACAGATGACTATTCACTCGACAATCTCAAATTCGTCCCCAAAGGAGAACTGGATGAGGTATTCGGAATGGCTATTCCCAAAGACCTGATTACTAATGTCATTCGTAATTCAGAGTACTACCAAAAATACTTGGATATGGCTTCCTGTAAACCCCATCAAGTGACTACTGTGAAAGATGAAGAGGGTGGGAAAAAGAAGAAAGCTCCTCCAGTTGGTAAGTCTAAAAAACCAGCACCTGCTAAACAACATGCTGTTGCAAAACAGACTATGCCTGTGAAAGAGAAGACCTCCAAGCCGTCTCCCTTAAAGAAAATCCACAAGGGTAAAGTGATGAAAGTTCGTAAGGGAAAGACGTCTGACCATCTTGTTGACGAAAAAGATGAAGAACCTCAACCGGCTTCTATACCTCAAGTGGAAGATGATGAGTACAATCTACAAAGAGGTATTCAAATAAGCATGGAATCTTTTCAAGCACCGGTCGACAGAGTGGCCATTCGTGAACCTGTCTCAGGGATCACCCGACAACTTCCAGTTGTTGAATGTAAGGGGAAAGGCATTGCAACTGACGAGTAAGCGGCACAATCACTTCTAGATCTACAAAATCCAAAGAAGCAAAGTACCACGGATCAATACATATTTCAGAGGCAGACTCCAGTAACTCAAGATGAATCTACTGGACCCTCTGCATAACCTCAGGATGATACATTCACGAATGTGGTCTGTGATACTCCATCTCCCGCAGATGCTGAAACTGGTGCTGATACAGAAAAATCTAACAGTAAGGGTGATACTGAAATACTGAATGTTGTTGAAGAATAAGGTGAGGATGTTTCTAACACGGTGGCTCTAGAGGAAAGAACTGTTGAACTTGATGAAGGTCAGGCTGGATCAGACCCTGGTAAAACACTCGAGTCTTAACCTCTACCAGAGCGTGTACTCATGGAAAAAGACCAGGCTAGATTAAACCCTAGACAAAGTCATGTAGTTCAAGCTGGACCAAACCCTGAACCCATACATGAAGACTTCATTGCTACAGTTTACCCTCAAGTGCATGAAAGCTTGAAGCTTACAATGGAGGAGCACGTCCACATAAAGAACCCACCAAGCTCATCCGGGACTCTTTCATCAATGAAGAATCTTGATGATGCATTTACTTTTGGTGATCAATTTCTTAATGACAAACCAACTAAAGAAGAACCAAGTAAAGCTAATGTGGAAATTGAAGTTGAATCTATAGTAACTGTTCCCATCCATCAAGCTTCGTCATCAGTTCCTCCACTATCCACTCCAATCATCGATCTCACACCTCCCAAACCTGTGTCACCTCCTACTCAAGAACCCATCTTTACAACAACAACTGCAACAACAACAACACTTCCACTACCACCACATCCACCACAACAAAGCACTACAGTTCTTGAGCTAGCTACTCGTGTTTCTTCACTAGAAAAGATATGTGCTAACTTTTAGAAGAAAAACAAGCTTCAGGACAAGACTACTTAAGCTCTTTCATCTAGGGTTTACACGCTGGAGAATCATGATTTGTATTCGAAGGTTGAAAAATACGTTAATGAGGTCGTTAAAGAAGTTGTTCACTACACCCTCCAAGCTCTAATTCATGAACGCTTCAGAGACTTGTCTGAATTTAAGATGAAATAAATTCTTCGTGATCGGATGTTTGAAAGTGGCTCCTACAGATCACATACGAAGCATACAACTCTTTATGAAGCTCTAGAGGCATCTATGGATCATGAAAACAGGGAGGAGTTCAATGAAGAAATGGCTAAGTCTCATAAAAGATGTCGTGATGACCGAAATCCTCCTCTACCTCCTCCAAAGGACTCTGACCGAAATAAGAAGAAAAAGCATAATTTTGATGCATCGGCTTCAAAACAGCCTCCAGTTCTGAAGTCCTCAGCTTGGAAGACTTTTGACATAAGAGAAGCTCCCTCCAGCTCCTCCAAGTAAAAATCTGCTTCCCTATCAGAATAGCCTGTTGATGATGTTCTAATACCAAATGTTGTGCATCTCTCAAACTCAAAAGATACCAGTCCTGTCCACCTTCTAAAGATCAAGACTCGACCAGACTGGTTGAAGCCGTTACCAGAAGATGAAGAAGCACTAGAAATACCTGAACCAGATTGGGTCATTCCTCTAAACGATTTACCTGAGACTGAGAACAACTGGGTTGATGCACTGGCCAAAACATATAAAGATCCAAAAGAAAACAAGTTATTTCGAAAAACTGGAGATATGGGATCCTTCATCAACTGGTATTACAAACAGATTAGGAAGTCGAAGCTCGTCGAAGCTGATTTGGAAGGTCCAGCTTATAAGTTAGTCAAACCATTTCACAAGAATAGCATATCCCTTCAATTTCAAATGGAAGAGTGCCACTTGTTATTGACGGACCAGATTAATTTGATGGATCCTAAAGGTAATCGGGACATACATGAAATCAGCAAACCTTTACCTCTAGGAGGTCCACCAGGTCAGGTAACAATTCAAACTCAATACTTCTTCAATAAAGATCTGGAATATCTTGTATTAGGTGACAAAGAAAGTAGGAATGCTCTGTCAATATCCAAGCTGAAAGCGCCTTACAATCCAGACTTTGGGCTTGAAGAAATAGTACTGTCACTATGGATTAAAAGTGAATGTGACTACAATATTAGTGCAACCTACGGTATTTTACATTGGTGGTTCAAGCGCAAGGAATTCTACATTACAAGATACAATGCCCCTTCTAATCGCAGTGCAGTCAGATCCTACATGAAGATTCTTAGTGTTGTCAGTCTCAAGACCTTCTCTAGATATGGTTACACATACTTGAAAGAGATTGTTTTACGCAGAGCTGACTACAAAGAATACAAGATCTCAGAAGCCGACTTCAAAAATCTGCATTCGAATAATTTTGAAGAGATGTACCTGCTTCATCTTTAAGGCAAGCTCAACCACTTATCTCAAGCTAACAAACTTCATCTATTCAACGTAGCCAACTTGTAGATTAGGAACATAGTCATCAGACAACATATAGAAGACTTGCAACCCGGAACTGAGAGCTATCAAACGCAGCTCAACCTTACACAGCCGAGATGGGATGCAACTGACTTTCTATTCAAAGAAGATTACATGATTGGCCGTAATCTACAAAAATAGGAATAATCAAAAGAAGATGATGAGGGAGACTGAGATGCATAAGTTTAGCGATGGCACGTTGACGAGAATTCTTGAAAAGCTGGATTTCATGGTCAAGGACTATGAGCTATTTAAGTTCAACCCTGGCATGTAGCATAGGACTTGGTCTGAGGATGATAAATGGAGGAGTCAAGAGTTCATCAAGCTTATTGAGAGAAGGCTCAAGATCAGGCGAATTTTTAGGAGTCTCGAAAGCTTTGTTAGTAGAAGGTTAAGAGATGTTAACTACATACTCAGAAACAAAAAGCTTTGTTAGTGGAAGGTTAAGGCGAATTTAAGGGTGAGCATTTTTGAAAATCCAAAATAATTGAGGTGCAAAAAAGCTTTGATATTTATATCACAAGTACCTTGGTTAAGTTTTTCAAATGGTTTTATGGAAAGGAGAACAGTACCAAAAGACCGACCATGCATTTAATTTTATCAGAGTTATAAGGTTGGTAAGGTTAGGTATTCGTTCCCATGATCCAGTCAGAATCGGAGGGATCTTCCCAGGGACAATCCACTAGTTAGTGTATAAGTCCTTAGGTATGATATAAAAAGGAGTAAAAGTGAGAATAAAGGAATAGTATCGACTAAGATTGAGCTAGTACTAGAATAAACCCAACAAGGTACTAGTCATGAAGTCTCGGTAAGCACTGAAGGGGTTGAAGAATGAAAAAGAATTATAAAGATAAAGGGTGAAAAGAAAGAAGCCCTCCATACACATAGGCAGAAACCAGGTCAATGCATAAATTATCATAAACACTAAGATGTTGTCTGGTATTAAAGATAATCTTCATGGACCTAGTGACGCAATGCACAACCCTTCCTAGCCACTCAAGGTCTCTTAACAGACTCTTGTTTCATTTCTTACTGAGATTTACGCATTTTTATCGACTTTCTCACTCTGAGTTAGTTGGTATTGAAAAGATGGCAGTCAGCTCCAGCCTCTGATCACGAAAACCAAAACGCACTATTGAGTCTAGAGCCAAGAGATCATCTATAAATCTCAGTAGGATACTATTCCAATATACTTGTCTTTCATACACTATGAAAATAAGGAATATCTTAAGAGTCCTACGCATTATCCTTGTGGTATTGCTAGAACATCCGAGTGGTACTCAAGTATTCACATTAAAGATGGAAATCCTGTTAGAGCCAACATCAAACAAGCTCTAGGTAGGTGACTTATGAGATCCTAAATGGATCAAAATTATGACACTAGATATCGATTCGGTCCAGTTTATGAATTGAAGGTTGATGATTTTTGATAAACGCTTAAAACTCTTGATGTGTTACAAAAACACTTTTACAAGTGAGACGTCGATTGATTTTCAAATCAATTTTCTCTTTAATCAGTGAGATAGTATTTCACTGATTCACTCATATCGCATTGTTTGCTTTGAGACGTTTCAATATTGAGAATGGCTAGTGCAGCTGTGAAACCCTATCAAGGAGATTTTTCAAAATTTTACCTGATCACAGGCAGTATTTATACTAATTAACGAGGAACCGTAGTTATTACAACTGTATTTGACGAAAATAAACAAAGACTCTTTCGTTTATTACTAACATAAACCTGCAGGTATTCCCTACGGTAGTATCTGGTAGCCGAAGAGAAGTCAGATTCATAACCACATGCTCATACTCTACCAACACGTCTGTTAGAAATACGAAAAAGTATCTGTCACTACTAATATAGATAGTCTTAGCTCATAGATTAAACATATGTTATGTTAGCAAGCTAACCGGGCCAAAGATACATAGTAAGCCCATGACACAAGCTTATCGCCGGTTAAGCTAGAAGTATTTATACCCTCTCCATACATGGAGAGGGTGTTGGTTGTTCATTTGTTTCACACACACTTAATCTAATATTGTCTTCTTTGTTTCTCTCTCTAAGTGTTCATCCAACCATATCTTTCTCTTTCCAAACTTCATTCGAATCCTTTCATTATATGTGTTAAGATATTCTACAATTGGTATCCAGAGCCATGGGGTGTTTGTGAAGGTTTTGTGTGCGTTTGTTACCTTTGTTTTTGTCATGTTCTTGGTTCGAACCTTTCAAAAGATTTTCATCTTTTGAGGTTTAAAAACCATAAAGCTTGTAACTTTCTTCATTATTTATCTTAGTTTAGACTAGAAGTAAAAGAAAATCTTTGAAAAACCATCAAAAAATTCAACTTTTTGAGTCTTTTTGGTTAGAAAAAGGGTTTTGTACTAAGAATCTTGATTTTAAATTTTTCGTGTCAAAAAGTTAAAGTTCGTGTTTTTAAGGTTTTTCTAGTCTTAGATAGGTAAAAAGTACAAGAAAAATCAGGTAAAAACGTCAAAAAGTGAGTCTTTTTAAGATTTTTTATTTTTGAGTTTCGAAGTGTATTAGGCGAAGTATGCATAAGGGCGATTATACGTATTTTTTGTTAAGGAGAATTATACGTATTTGGTCAGGCGAATTATATGTTTCTTCTCTTCAGGCGATTTATACGAGTTTGCAAAGGCGAATTATACATAGATTTTTCAAAGGCGATTTATACGTAGATTTTGCTCAGGCGATTTATACGCATTCATTTGCTCAGGCGATTTATACACATTCATTTGCTCAGGCAATTTATACACATTCATTTGCTCAGGCGATTTATACGCATTCATTTGCAAGGGCGATTTATACGTGCTTTCTTTCCAATAGCGAATTATACGTGTTCATTTCTAAAGGTGATTTATACATTGTTTCTTAAGGAGATTTATACATCATTTTCTTTGGTGATATATACGCTTTGCTTTGGTGATTAATACACTTTCATTAGGTGAACTATACGGTTGTTCTTTGATTTGTAAAATCCCGTGAAAACTTGATTTCTCAGTTTTATCAAGAATCGTAAAATCCCGTATATTCCAAAGACTCAACTTCATTAATCAAACCTCACTTTAATACAACAACCTCCAATCACTATACGATCATTTCAATCTTACCACATTAAAATGGATTCAATTATTCCACTTGGACAAAAGAATTCTCTTGCTGAGTATATTATACTCTTCGGTGCTGACAATCGTCCACCTATGTTGGAAAAGGACTTATATGATTCGTGGAAAAGTCAAATGGAACTTTACATGCAAAATAGAGAGCATGGGAGAATGATACTTGAATCAGTTAAAAATGGTCCACTCATTTGGCCTACAATGGAAGAGAATGGAGTGATCAGAACTAAGAAATATGCTGAATTATCTACTGCTGAGAAAATTCAAGCTGATTGTGATATGAAAGCTACCAATATCATTCTTCAAGGTCTACCAGCTGATATCTATTCACTTGTGAATCATTATAGCGTTACTAAAGATTTATGGGAGAGAGTTCAATTACTGATGCAAGGTACCTCGTTGACTAAGCAAGAGATAGAGTGTAAGCTGTATGATGCATTTGCTAAGTTTACTCACATCAAGGGGGAAACACTTCACAAGTATTACTTGAGATTCACTCAACTGATAAATGATATGAACATCTACAACATGAAAATTGAGCAATTTTAAGTTAATACAAAGTTCTTAAACAGTCTTCCACCGGAATGGAGTAAGTTTGTGACTAATGTCAAGCTTATGAAGGATTTTCATACTACCAACTTTGATCAGCTTCATGCATATCTTGAACAACACGAACTCCATGCAAATGAAGTCTGTCTTCTGCATGAACGCAATCAAGATCCACTAGCTTTTGTAGCAAATCAACAGATGATACCACCTTACTTCAACACTTATCAGTCTTCATAGAATAATCCTCAGCTTCAACAACAGTTTCCACCATCTTAATATGGATTAATTCATCCCACTCAACATTACTCATCTACTTATCTATCACAACCTCAATTCAATCATTCATCCATTCCACCTTCATATCCATATCAGTCTCAATCGAATCATCAAACCTCATATGTTCCACAAATTACTTATCAATCACCTCAAGTTTCTACACAACCTATGACTGAGTCGCCTCTTGTAGACTCAAGTTTTGTTGTTCCTGTATTCTCTCCAGGAGATGATCCAATTGCTTGTCTCAATAAAGCAATGGCTTTTCTAATAGTTGTAGCTTCCTTAAGGTTCCCCTCAACCAACAACCAACAATCAACTTAGAACTTCCTCTAATCCAAAAAACCAAGCCACTATTCAAGATGGCAGAGTCATAGTACAGCAAGTTTAAGGGAGACAAGAGTAAAGTAATTCTGGTACTTGGTATAAGAGTAATGCTACTAGTTCTGGGGGAAACAATGCAAGTGGACAAGCAAGGATTGTTAAATGCTACAACTATCAAGGTGAAGGACATATGGCTAGGCAATGCACTCAGCCTAAGCAAACAAGGAATGTAGCATGGTATAAGGAAAAAAGCAATGTTAGCTGAAGCTCAAGAAGCTGGAAAAATTTTGGATGAAGATCAACTCGCATCTCTTGCAGATCTAGGGGTTTCAGATGGTCAAGCTGTTCAAACAATCATTCCAAACACTGCTACTTTTTAGACTGAGGATCTTGATACTTATGATTCTGACTGTGATCTCTCGAATGCACAAGCGGTTCTCATGGCCAACATTTCCAACTATGGTTCTGACGTTATCTTAGAGGTTGTCCAGATTGTTATCTAGTATCTGGACTCTGGATGTTCGAAATATATGATAGGGAATCGCTCTCAGCTCATGAACTTTGTTAGTAAATTTCTGGGTACAGTTAGATTCGGGACCGACCATATTGCAAGAATTATGAGGTATGGTGACTATCAACTAGGAAATGTGACTATCTCAAGGGTATACTACGTCGAGGGGCTTGGACATAACTTGTTTTTTGTTGGTCAATTTTGAGACAGGGATCTTGAAGTCACATTTCGGAAAAACGCTTGCTTTATTCGTTACTTAGAAGGTGTTGATCTACTTTTCGGATCCCGCGACACAAATTTGTACATAATTTCTCTTGATGGCATGCTCAAAACATCTTCGATCTATCTTCTATCCAAAGCATCAAAGACTAAGAGCTGGTTATGGCACCGTCGGTTATCACATCTCAACTTCGGTACTCTTAACAAGCTAGCTAAAGACGGTCTTGCACAAGGCACTCCAAGACTTAAATTTCAGAAAGATCATCTGTGTTCAGCATGTGCATTAGGAAAAAGTAAGAAATCCTCTCATCAACCCAAAGTTGAAGACACTAACCAGGAGAAACTATATCTTTTGCATATGGATTTGTGTGGCCTGATGCCTATGGCGAGTATTAACGGGAAAAGGTATGTCTTAGTGATTGTCAATGATTACCAAGATTTACTTGGGTTAGAATTTTGAGGACAAAAGATGAAGCTCCAGAGGCCATAATTAAATGCATCAAAAATATTCAAGTTCGTTTGAATGCCACTGTCCGTAATGTTCAAACAGATAATGGAACCGAATTTGTCAATCAGACACTTCGTGAATTTTATGAAAATGTTGGCATCTCGCATCAAACATCTGTTGCCCGCACTCCTTAGCAGAATGGCGTTGTCGAAAGGCGAAACCATACTCTTGTAGAAGCTTCTCGTACAATTTTAATATTTTCTAAAGCTCCATTATTTTTATGGGCCGAAGCAATCAACACAGCCTGTTACACCTAAAATCGTTTAATAATTCGCCGCCGATACAACAAAACTCCATATGAGCTTATGCAGGATAAGAAACCAGATTTATCATTCTTTCATGTCTTTGGTGCACTCTGTTATCCTACCAATGACAATGACGACCTGGGTAAATTAGATGCAAAAGCTGACATTGGTATTTTTGTTGGTTATGCGCCCGCAAAGAAAGCATTTAGAATCTACAACAAAAGAACCCATAAAATTATTGAAACAATTCATGTGACATTTGATGAGCTCACAATAATGGCTTCTGAACAATTCAGTTCAGGACCCGAGCTTCATTATATGACTCCTGCAACATCCAGTTCAGGACTTGTTCCAAACACTGTTTCTCAACAACCTTGTATTCCACCAAACATAGATGATTGGGATCACTTGTTTCAATCTATATTTGATGAATACTTCACTTCTTCAGCAATTGCTGTTCCTCCCGTTCAAGAAGTTGTTGCTCTAAGAGCTGTGGATTTAGCTGATTCTCCTGTGTCAACTTCCATTGACCAGGATGCTCCATCATCAAGTACTTTATCAACACAAGAACAAGAACAATCTCTAAACATTTCTCAAAGTTTTGAAGAATCACCAAAAACACCAATCTTTCATGATGATCCACTTAATGAATCTCCTCATGAAGAATCAACTCCTCAAGGATCATCATAAATGTGAGACAACCCCACACTCCATTTGAACACCTTGGTAAATGGACTAAGGATCATCCTATAGCAAACGTCATCGGTGATCCTTCTTGTTCTGTTTCTACGAGAAAGCAACTCCAAACTGACGCCATATGGTGTTTCTTTGATGCCTTCCTAACTTCTGTAGAACCAAAGAACTTCAAACAATCAATGACCGAACCATCATGGATCGATGCAATGCAAGAAGAAATTCATGAATTTGAAAGGCTACAAGTTTGGGAATTGGTGTCGTGTCCAAATAAAGTGTTATTAATCAAACTTAAATGGATTTTTAAGGTCAAGACAGATGAATTTGGCAGGGAACTAAAGAACAAGGCTATATTAGTTGCTCAAGGATTCAAGCAAGAAGAGGGAATCAATTTTGAGGAATCATTTGCACCGGTTGCTAGAATAGAGCTCGTCCGTATCTTCATAGCTAATGCCGCTCATAATAATATGACGATATACTAGATGGACGTCCAAACGGCTTTCTTAAATGGCGAGCTCAAAAAAGAAGTCTACATTTCTGAACCAGAAGGATTTGTTTATCAGGACAACCTATCGCATGTGTACAAGCTGAAAAAGGCCCTCTATGGTCTCAAATAAGCACCACGTGCATGGTACGACATGCTGTCAAGCTTCCTAATCTCATAACATTTCTCCAAAGGTGCAGTTGATCTAACACTCTTCACACAACAAGCTGGGAACAACTTATTACTGGTACAAATTTATGTTGACGATATAATATTTGCATCCACTAATACTGCCATGTGTAATGAGTTTACTAATTAGATGACCACTAAGTTCAAGATGTCAATGATGGGGCAGATGTCATTCTTTTTAGGATTACAAATTTCCCAAAGTCCTAAAGGCATCTTTATAAACCAATCTAAATATGCTTCAGAAATTGTTAAAAAATATGGTTTGCTTACTAATGATTATGTCGACACGCCCTTGGTAGAAAAAAGTAAACTAGATGAATATCTATAGGGGAAACTAGTTGATGCTACAATTTATTGTGGCATGATTGGATCCCTTATGTATCTTACATCCAGTTGACCTGACCTTATCTATGCAGTCTGCTTATGTGCTCGGTATCAGGCAAAGCCTGCCGAAAAGCACTTACAAGTGGTAAAACAGATTTGTATACCTTAAGGGAACCATTAACATGGGTCTCTAGTACTCGAAGGATACTGGTATATCTCTAACAGCATATGCAGATGCAGACCACGCGGGGTGTCAGGACACTAGACGTAGTATATCAGGAAGAGCTCAGTTTTTAGGTGACAAACTTGTTAGCAGCTGGTCATCGAAGAAGAAAACGTGCACGACCATCTCGAGTACAGAGGCTGAATATATTGCCTTATCTGGGTGTTGTGCTCAAATCCTATGGATGCGTTCACATCTAACAGATTACAGATTTTAATTCAATAAGATTCCTCTGTACTGCGACAACAAAAGTGCGATTGCCTTAAGCTGCAACAATGTTCAACACTCAAGAGCCAAGCACATCGATGTTCACTACCATTTCATAAAGGAGAAAGTGGAAAATGAAGTCGTGGAACTATACTTTGTCCGGAATGAATACCAACTGGCTGACATCTTCACCAAATCCTTGCCTAGAGAAAGATTCAACTTCTTAATCGAAAAGCTTGGTATGAGAAGCATGTCTCCGAAAACGTTAAAACGTCTGACAGAGGAAATGGATGAGTGATGGTGGTAACTCATATCTTGTATAATATGTATATAAGAAAACATAAAAACACAAAAATATTTCTCTTTTATATAAATTTTTCAAAAAAGAAAATAAAAAAAATCAGAAAAATATAAAAATATTTATCTCTGGCATGTCTTCTGAAAATCGATAATATTTACCGCCTTATAAATGTCATTCAATAATGATACAAGGCTGTAAATGAAGTTCGAGCAGAAGTTCAAAAGTTTTCAAAATATGCCAAAAATGGCTTGCTATTATTTCGGATAGCAACCCGGTCATCATCTTAAAGGAAAGTATTTCCAAAAGAAAACTTGACCTCACAATGGGAATTTATTCTCGGGCATGGTCTACTCTATGACCATGCAAAGGCTTGTGATTACTTTGCATCACAACCCGTGCTTCTTATATTCCATAAGTGTACGTGTCAGTGCGCTTATGTGTCAAATAAGAGAAATCTTATTTATTGGGTGTTGATTTTTCAATAATAATATAATCATCTTCAGAAATTCACTAGAAAAAATCTTTTTCAAAGACATTTGACCACTCAAACAACGACTACAACTCTTTAAATAGAAAACGGGTCATTGTTTGAGGGGGAGAAAATGTTAAATATCTTCTTCAAAAAAGTCAATTTGTGATAAAAGGAATTGGTTTTTTTTAACATGAAAGGGTGAATAATTAAAGGGGAGTTAATTAATTTTAACTCAATCAGGCATTATTTGATATGTGTTTAATTCTCTAAGGGTATTATGGTAAAATGTTAGACTTATTCGTGATTATTAACCTTTAGGGACTAGTTTTGCCATTAGTGAAACTATTGTTGGCCTTAGGTTAAATTCATTAGGAAAATAGAACTATCATTAAACCTTAGGGGGCATTTTTACCAAAACCCAAAAGAGTTAAAAACAAAAACACCCCTTCCTTCCTTGTCTGTTACAAACACACAAACACACTCATATACCCTTTCATCTATTGTTGATTTTGTCAAGACCTTCAAGAATTAATTCAACCTTCTTCTAAACCTTAAGGTACACTTGTGTTAATGATAAAACCTCCATACATAGGACTTAATTACGGGAATTTCGTTCGAAAAACCCTAAAAACAACCTAAATTGAGACACCTTAAAAAGTGGATGATAAGTTAAATTGATTGAGGGGTTTTGATCCTATATGGGTCTAGATGTTATGCCTAAAACAGTTTCTAAAGGGGATAACTCATTCATATGTTATGGTTGATTCTTAGTGTCGAACACTTAGAAAATTAGAAAGAACTTGTAAAAGTTTATGGGTTTGGGTTTAGAATTGTTATAATGATTGTTTGTATGCTTTTGAGTGTTCCTAAACTTGCTTGTATGTTAAATCTTGAATATCTTAGGATTTCGTATGAATGTAAGTCGAATGAGTCATAAGGCAAGTTTTTGGTGGTTAATTCGTGTGCTAAAGATGTTAGAATGATTCAATGATGTTAAGTGATCATGTTTGAGTGATTATTAATGCTTGTAAAAGGTGTAAAGTGTTGGTGCAAAATTTGTATAGGCGAACTATGCATCACTATAAAGGCGAACTATACACTTTGATTATCACAGGCGAACTATACGAGCGAATTATACGCTAGTGGTAAAACAGGCGAGTTATACATATCTACATAGGCGAAGTATACGTTCATAGTTTATACAGGCGAACTATACACTTAAATGTTAAAACAAGTGAAGTATACACTATAATATAGGCGAATTATACACGTGTGACTAACACAGGTAAACTATACACTCTTATAGGCGAATTATACATGATTTTTTCCTAAAATGAATTAATCTTTTAATTTAGGTAATTAAATCTTGTAATCTAATCTAAGTTTAATTAAGCCTTAACTTATCACTTAGTGATTAATTTAGGTCTAGTTTCTCCTTAGAAAGCTTTAGTGATTGCCTTGATTTCTATAGATTGCCTATAGTTAGTGTGATGTTTGATTATGTGTTTCTTCTAGTTTCATGTGTGTTCATAGCTTGCCTAGTATCTATGTGCATAACTCTTTGTGTAAATCAATCTTGCATTGTCTTTCAGTGATATATATATATATATATATATATATGCTTGTATAAGAAATGTATGTGATCAATCTTAGCAGAATCATGTCTTCCATTACTACTCAACAAACCAAACTTGATCTGGAACTTGTCCTAAAGGAGAAAAGATTTGACATTAGAAAATGAAACGGAAGACTCAATCCTAGAAAGATCTAAAGAGAGCCCACATTTTAAGTTGTTCTAGATGCTCTGGCTCTCACTCTATGCTACTCTGCATTTCTCATCACTGCAGATGTTCCAGAAGTCTACATGCATCAGTTCTAGGATTCTGTTTACAAGCATGACACTTTATACACATTTAAGATAGACAAAAGGAAGAGATTCAAACTCACTCTAGAAGTCTTCAGAGATATCTTCAAGATTTGCCCTAGAGTTCAGGGTCAAGACTTTGATGCACTTCCTACTGATGAAAAAATTGTATCTTTCTTAAGAGATCTTGGTCACATTGGGGAAATCTATTCACTCAATGATGTTGTTGTTGATCAGATGCATCAACCATGGAGAACTTTTGCTGCTCTCATTAACAGAAGTTTATCTAGAAAGACAACTGGTCTTGACAAGCTTCGTCTCTCCTGAGCTCAGATCCTTTGGGGTATGTACCATCAGAAGAATGTGGACTATGTTAAACTACTTTGGGAAGACTTCATCTACCAGATTAACAAAAAAGCCTACAAAAGGCAAGATAAGATGTACTACCCTCGATTCACCAAAGTTATCATTCATTACTTCCTTACTCAAGACAAGATACTCTCCTGGAGAAACAAGATCAGGATGCACACCTCTAAGGATGACTACTTGATAAACACCTTAAGATTTGTCTCTGCAAGAGAAGAAACTCAAATCTATGGTGCTATACTTTCTGAATCATTGACTAGTCCGGAGATAAAGGAAACAAAAGCTTACAAGACTTACCTTAGTTTTGCTTCGGGTGCTACACCTCCTAAGAAGGCATGAAAGTTCAAGAAGCCAACCTCTCCTAAACTCACTACTGTCCTAGTTTCAACTAAAGAACCTACAGGAAAGTCAAAGAGAGTAAAGATACCTGCAAATAAGTCTACTTATGCTTTAGCAAGAGGTGTTGTTATTAGGGAAACTCCTGAGGTACCAGTGTCTAAGAAGAGGGAAAAGGTGGATGTTGCTAGAGGTAAAGGAATTAAGTTGCTATTTGATGTGGCATTAAAAGAAAATGCTCAATTTGAAGAAGTTCGAAGGAAGAGTATAGGAGACTTTCACAAGACTCATCTAAGTGGTTCTAGTACTGCTACCAAACCTACTCCAAGTGCCGCAATAATCAAACCTTCTGTTACAAATGAAGGAACTAGTGTTAAACCAGGGGTTCCTAATGTGACAAAAGAAGAATCATCTAAAAGTGAAGCTGAGTCTTGGGGAAATGATGAAGATGACAACAATAATGATCAAGACTCTGAAAGTGAAGGAAGTGATCAAGAAAAAGACAGTGATGATGACAAAACACAATCAGATAGTGAAAATGAGTCGGACTCTGAGCTAGAAACTAATGAATCTAGTTCCAAGTCTGATCAAGAAAAAGATGAAGAAACAATTGAAGATGATGAAGAATAAGAGGATGAAGAGATTGTTAAAACTTCGTCCAACGATTCTGATGATGAAGATGAAACAAAGGTTGCTGATAAAGCAAAAGGTGATGTGGATGAAGAGATGGATTATACTACCAGTCTGTTATACGATGATGTGGATATAAGACTGAATGAACCAGTTGATACTGATAAAGGGTTTGTTTAAGAGGAGGGTACCGATGCTGCAATGACTAACGTTCAACAAGGGAATAAAAATCCAGAGATCTTACAAGTCATAGAAGATGCTCATGTGACACTTTCTACTGTTCTACAGAAGACTGAACTCATTCATCTAACTTGGCAACTAAGTTCTTAAACTTTTCAGATATTCCTCATACTAATGCCGAAGTTGTTTCTCTAATGGATGTTCACGTCTATCATGAAGTACCAAGCCAGTAAACACCCAAACTCCTCACAATACCTGTCTCAGTTATTGTTGATTCTCCACCAGTATTATCCACCGTCATCCCACAATCATTCCCACCCTTCATTCCTCCACCACAACAATCAACATTCACACCACCACCAATAACTGAAGATACAAATCCTTCATCTACACTTCTTGATTTTGCATCAGTCTTCCAATTCAACAACCGAGTCTCAACATTGGAAAAAGAAGTTGCTAAACTCAAAAAGGACGATCCTCTTAAAACTCAAGTAACTGCTCTAGTAGATGAACATTTGGACGCAAGGTTGGGAGCAACTAGAGATGATTTCATGAACTTCCTTTCAGGGTGATCGATGGTTTTCACACCGTAAATATATATAATATACAATAAAATATAAAATATATATCTAAGTGTAAAAATCAACAATCAATAAAACTAAGTGTTTGCTTGAGTTTAAGCATGGTTAACTTCAAAAAGTTTGCTTAGTTTTTTTTTCGAAAACTCAAAGAAGCAAAGTTGTTAAGCTCGTGGGGCTTAACAACTTTGTCAACTAGAGCTTTTTATGAAAAGCTATAAATAAGCCTAAAAATAAGCTTAAACTTGACAGTTGGCTTATTTGGGCTTAAAGGCAAAAATTGCTAAGTCTTTTTGGACTTAGGGACGAATTAAGCTAAGACAAAAACTAAGATAAGCTAAGGGGTCTAAACTAACCTAAATGAGCTAAAAAGAAAAGGAAAAGCTAAACAAAATAAGCTGTGGGAAGCTTATTATGACAGAAAAGCTTAAACAAAGCTTAAGAGGCTAAAATGCTTAAGACTTGGACAAATAAGCTAAAAAAAAGTAAATAAGCTAAACAACTATTTAAACTAACCTAAAATGCTATTAGGAAACAATTTGAGCTTATGGAATAAGCTCAATAAGCTAAAATCAAAAAATAAGCAATCCCTCAGCCTAAGGGACTCAAAAACAGTCAAACCCCAAGTTTGGGCTTCAAATTAAGCCAACAAATAAGCTTCTCAAAAGCTGAAATTCAAGGGACTTATTTAAGAGCTTATAGGCTCTTAAAATAAGCCAATAACTTGGGCTTAAATTGGCTTAAACACAAAGAAAAAGTGGCTTAAAATCTCCCCTTTGCACCAGGGGAGATTTAAGCTTAAGGCTATGGGCTTATTTGACAGCTTGTTAAAAGCTGTCAAATAAGCTCAAATTGAAAAGATAGGCTTAAACAGATTTAGTTTCCTAGCTTAACAACTTGTGCACAAATTTTGAGCTTCTAAAAATCATTTTTACTTGCTTATTTTATATGGTGAAAAAGGTCTTTTGGTTTTTTTTTAAAACTGTGACAATCTAAGACTTGGTGGTTTTGACTCACCAAAGTCAAAAGACAAGGCACTTGTGACAGCCTTTTTTTAACACACAAAACACAAACTTTTTGATGTACAACTCAAACCACAAGTGCTTAATTAAATAAGCACTTGTGGTATCTAAAAAAAACTCACAGTTATGAAAATGGTTTTAAAAACTTTGAAACACCACTTTGAAACTAAAAACCTTTTAAAAACAGCTTAAAATTGCTTAAAAACTTAAGCTAAAATTAGCCAAAGTACCTCAATCCATGGACAAACCCTTTTTGACCCGTTTTCATGTTATCCCAAACACCCCTTTATTGAAAACTGTCAAAACTGATATGACATAAAAACTGTTTAAAAAGCCCTAAAACTAATAAAACCTTTATCTACTACCATTTTCCTTCTAACCTATTAGAAGTCTTTACGCTATTAAATCATGGCTCCATGAGAATAAAATAAGCTATTACTTACTAGCTTAATACACTAATATGACAGTTTATAAAGGACAAACTAAAGTACACAAGATTTTTAACCTACTGAAAACTTTAAAACATCTAGAATAAAGCCTAAACAAACATGATTAAAGAGGAGTTAAACAAAAAATAGAATAGAAATAAGTAAAAGATACAGCTAAAATAAGCTAAATTGAGGCTTGAGGAATTTATAACCTATAAAATCCAACCTCTTCTAAACTCACTACTGTCCTAGTTTCAACTAAAGAACCTACGGGAAAGTCAAAGAGAGTAAAGATACCTACAAAGAAGTCTACTCAGGCTTTAGCAAGAGGTGTTGTTATTAGGGAAACTCCTGAGGTACCAGTATCTAAGAAGAAGGAAAAGGTAGATGTTGCTAGAGGTAAAGGAATTAAGCTGCTATTTGATGTGGCATTAAAAGAAGATGCTCAATTTGAAGAATTTCGAAGGAAGAGTATGGGAGGCTTTCACAAGACTCATCTAAGTGGTTCTAATACTGCTACCCTACTCCAAGTGCTGCAATAATCAAACCTTCTGTTACAAATGAAGGAACTGGTGTTAAACCAGGGGTTCCTAATGTGACGAAAGAAGAATCATCTAAAAATAAAGCTGAGTCTTGGGGAAATGATAAAGATGACAACAATAATGATCAAGACTCTGAAAATGAAGGAAGTGATCAAGAAAAAAACAGTGATGATGATAAAACACAATCAGATAGTGAAATTAAGTCAGACTCTGAGCAGGAAACTAATGAATCTGGTTCCGAGTCTGATTAAGAAAAAGATAAAGAAAAGATTGAAGATGATGAAGAATAAGAGGAGTAAGAGATTGTTAAAACTCTGTTCAATGATTCTGATGATGAAGATGAAACAAAGGTTGCTGATAAAGCAGAAGGTGATGTGGATGAAGAGATGGGTTATACTACCAGTCTGTTATACTATGATGTGGATATAAGACTGAATGAACCAGTTGATACTGATAAAGGGTTTGTTCAAGTGGAGGGTACCGATGCTGCAATGACTAACGTTCAACAAGGGAATAAAAATCCGGAGATCTTACAAGTCATAGAAGATGCTCATGTGACACTTTTTACTATTCTACAGAAGACTGAACTCATTCATCTAACTTGGTAGCTAAGTTCTTAAACTTTTCAAATATTCCTCATACTAATGCCAAAGTTGTTTCTCTAATGGATGTTCACATCCATCATGAAGTACCAAGCCAGTAAACACCCAAACTCCTCACAGTACCTGTCTCAGTTATTGTTGATTCTCCACTAGTATTCTCCACTGTCATCCCATAATCATTCCCACCCTTCATTCCTCCACCACAACAATTAATATTTACACCACCACCAATAACCGAACATACAAATCCTTCATCTACACTTCTTGATTTTGCATCAGTCTTCCAATTCAACAACCGAGTCTCAACATTGGAAAAAGAAGTTGCTGAACTCAAAAAGGACGATCCTCTTAAAACTCAAGTGACTGCTCTAGTAGATGAACATTTGGACGCAAGGTTGGGAGCAACCAAAGATGATTTCATGAACTTCCTTTCAGGGTCACTAACTGCAAGGATCACATAACAAGTTTAGAATCAATTGCCTCAGATTCTGCCAGAAGAAGTATCTAACTTTGCCCCCCCCCCCCCAAGTAATCCAAAAGATGGTTCAAGAGTCACTTGAAGACGCTGTTCTAGCCAAGGAGTCTTCTTAACCACAATCTTCATATGAGGCTGGAGCAACGCTTATATAATTTGAGTTGAAGAAGATTTTGATTGACAAAATGGATAAAAGTAAATATTATCTATATCCTACCCCCCGCTCCCCCGGCCCCCAGGCTGGAGCAACGCTTATAGAATTTGAGTTGAAGAAGATTCTGATTGACAAAATGGATAAAAGTAAATATTATCTGGCAGCTCCTGAACACAGAGATTGCTATGAAGGATTGAAGAAATCATATGATCTCGTTATGGTAAAGTGTATACGTTAAAGAGAAGCCAAAATGACAAAGATGAAGACTCCTTTGCTGGATCAGACCAAGGGTTGAAGAAGAGGAAGACTAGCAAGGATGCAACACCAGCAACAGGTCCTAAAGCTAAAGAATTATAGTCTAGCTTATCCAAAGGAGACAAGTCTCAATCAAAATCTTCTGGGAAGTTTGTTCAATCAGAGGAACTAGAGTTTGAGGTTGCAGATTTGGACAAGCCACAAGATCAAGAGGAGAACCTGGGTAATAATGATGTAGAACCCAAGGAGAATGTTGCATCCAAATGTGACTGGTTCACCAAACCTTCACAACCTCAAGAACCTACTAATCCTGATTAAAATATTGGCAAGACTCCTTAACAAGGTTAAAATCAAAGTTGGTTAATGACTCTTTTATCTTCTGCTGAAAAACCGTTAAAGACCTTTAATGAATTGATGAGCACTCCAATAGACTTTTCTGCATTCATCATGAACGGCCTGAAAATCAAAAATCTTACTCAAGAAACACCGTTAGGACCAGCGTTCAGACTTGTTGGGAATTATAGATTTGATGAGACAAAAGAAACAAGTAATGAAATAAAAGGATCAAAATCGTCATTAAAGAATTCTACAAGAATTATGGAAGATTTGGTCAAAGATATCAAAAGATAAAGATTCTAGAAGATCTCCTTAAGAAGATAAAGATAACAGAAGATATTCCTAAATGTTTAAAAGATTTATTTGTCTAATGTTTATCTTCGTTTGTAAGCCTTGATATCTCTCTATATAAAGAGATTCATAGGCGTGTAATTTCATATATACAGAAAATGTAGTCGACTAAAGGTGTGTGTGTATTTTAGGCGTCAAGTCTTAATGTAGACGCCTAGATTGGTTGTAGTTTAGCCTCGAGGATCTTTGATTCCTTGTTATAGTTTAGATAACATGTTCTACCATTGATCAAGGTAGAATTAGGGCTTGTAGTAGTCATTGTAGAGAAGATAATGATGAAAAACCTTGTTAGAATAACATTGATTTGTTCTTATTCCGTTGCATGTTATTATCATTGTTATTCATCCTAGATGAGGTCTTAACAACCTTGAGATATAAACAATCCAAGAACTATCACGTGTTTAGTTCTATCAAGACTTCTCAAAGGCACACATTCCAATTATGCTGAATTGGAATATGATTTTGAAGAATGCTACAAGGCTCTCTCAGAAAAACTTGATTGGGAGAATCCAGAAGGCGGTGACTATCCATTTGATCTTACCAAACCCCTACCTTTAGTTATGAGTAGAAATCATCAAAAAGTACATGTTGATTACTTCTTCAACAACGATCTTAAGTATTTGTAAGGAGGTATTTCGACTATGACCTACACGACTTCTGTTACAAAGACAAAGGCTGCTCAATATGATCTTGCAGGCATTGAAGACATGGTTCTAGATATATGGGTTCCTGTTAAAGCCGCTTATGATTTACATGCACTATGAGGTATTTCTCATTGGAGAGAACAACGTAAGACCTTCTATGCATATGCACAAGGCCTGCAATCAAGACATGATGTATATTCCACGAAACGTATTCTGGCGGTAACTCAGGTCGAGGTAATGAGGAAACATGGGTACGGGTATCTGAAAGAGATTGTTGTAAGAAGAGCCGATAACATCCTTTACAGATTCAAGGAAGGCGACTTTCCACGTCTTCGTATCAATGACATCCAAGACATGCTTCTCCTTGTGGTTCAGAATCGGCTTACAAATCTCTTAGGCGATGACATTTCTGACTTCGCAATAGCTTTAAGAATGTTCACCAGAAGCTTGGTTATTCAGAAGCGAGTCGAAGATCTTCAACTCGGAGTTGAAAGTTACTAGAAAAAGATCAACATCACCAGGCCACAAACTACCATATCTGGCATCAGGAAAAGAGACCCGTACACTCCATACCAAGATCCTCAAGGATTCATTTATGTCGAATTTAATGGAAGAAACATATTGATGCGATCAGTTGAACTCTACAAGTTTAGTGATAGGACATTAACTGGGCTTCGAACATCGTTGGATGACATAACAAAGAATATTTAAATAGAGTACCTGCCAAAGCGAATATGGAGTAGATTGGAGAAGAAAAGTGCGAATATCATGATCAAGGTGATTGACAAGCAGTTGAAAGAAAGAAGGTTGATAAGGAGTCTTAAAAGGTTTATTGGTGGAAGGCACTATATAACTGACCTCCGGCTACTTCAACGAACAATATGACTTTGTCATATTGTGTTCGTAATCATTAGGTCATTTCGTATATTTAATAAACTTTTGAATATGTATATATGTAGTGTAGACTTAAAAGTAAACATATATAGTGTTTGAGTATGAATTTTCAAGAATTTCTTAGTAAATTCAAAATTTTCAAATTAACATACTCAAACACCATATAATACCCTCATAATTTGAAGGGGAGCATTAAAATGTTCCAATTATCGGCTTGTTAATAATTGGACATTTTTTCCTTAAAACCATGAATATTTGAATCAAATGATATCCAAAATATCAAGAGATTTGACATTTTTGATAAGGGGAGAAAATGTGATTAAAATATATGGCTAATAATGTGATTTTTATTATTGTTAGAAATACAAAAAAGTATTGGTCACTACCAATATAGATAGTCTTAACTCTTAGATTAAACATATGTTATGTTAGCAAGCTAACCGGGCCAAAGATACATAGTAAGCCCATGACACAAGCCCATGGCCGGTTAATCTAGAAGTATTTATACCATCTCCACACATGGAGAAGGTGTCGGTTGTTCATTTGTTTCACACATACTTAATCTAATATTGTCTTCTTTGCTTCTCTCTCTAAGTGTTCATCCAACCATATCTTTCTCTCTCCAAACTCCATTCGAATCCTTCTATTATATGTGTTAAGATATTTTACAACATCTTAAGACATCATGAAAGCTCAAGTAAATGCTTTAAGGCTTCCGCTACTCTGATACTACACGTCCTTCTTGAAGTGACCAAGTGTTAAAGTTAAAGAACTTTAAGAACAAAGATTATTCAAGCTTTCAAGATCAAAAAAGGTATGAGCATGTCGGTCTAGAAGTCACAAGCATAATATGGCAAAAGACCATAAGATGATGATTAGAGATTACATTTGGCTGATGATCTCAAAGAAGCTCAAGATCATATACAAGTCAAGCTAAGGAACAAGCTCAAGCTTAAAGATAAAAGATCAGTACATCAAAGTACAAGATATTAAATGAAGAATCAAAGACTACGAGCTGGAACACAAGAACAATCAGAAGATTGTTGAGCTTAAATTAGTATTTTCTAGAGTGACCTCCCTTAGGGGGAGATTTTTACGTTTAAGAAAAAGACTCAGTCACCCCATGTATTTTACAATTTATCGTAGCTCGTAGTTAGTAGTTAATCGTATAACATACGGTAATGGGTATGGTATTAAAGCCCACGTGTAAGCCCATTACAAGGCCTATGGGCCGGTTTATGTAACACTATATAAGCATCTTCCATCCCTTGGAAGAGGTGGTTGGTCATTTCATAATACAAGCATTCACTTTCTCTCATTAGAAGTTTTCTCTCTAGTCTTTCTCTATCTAGAATTTGGCTAACCCTAACCATCTTCATTGTGTTTTGATATCCAATATCATACATAGTGTTTGTGAATGTTTAAGCATTTAGTGCATAAACTTGAAAACTCTATATACAAGTGATCCTATCTATAGTGCTAGGTTGTGTAAGAACTGATGTGGGTGATAAGTGCGTGTCCCTAAGGTGATTGGGCAACTACATTTGTACATTTGTCTCTATTACATAAGTCAAATCTAAGAAAGAAGATAACACACTTTCTAAAGGTCGGTGATGACACTGATGTTAGCCTTAAAATATGTCGGCTAATACGGAATTACACTAGTTTACTTATAGTCGGATACGCAAGGACTAGAAATGTCAAGTTAGGATAGTAGTGTGTATCAAGAGTTATAAATACCCCCTTCATACTTCCATGGAAGGGTGAGGATTCATTTGTATCATTTCACATAAGGTGTGTGTGTGTGTGTTTCTCTCTTCTATCACACACACATCTTTCCCTTTTCTCTTATCTAATCTAATATGGTTTACTTTCTCTTTAATCCTCCCCGACATCTGAATCGTATCTAGTTAGTATTTCTTTTGATTAACAATTAGTATCAGAGCCAAGGAGGACTTTGTGTTTGTTGTTTACTTATTTTATGTGTTTTGTAGCTTATTAAGCTAATAAGCCCACAACTTATTTCGGTTTTTGGCTTTAAACTAGAAAAAGCTTGTACTTTCTTGTTTATATCTCTTATAGCTTATTTGGTTAATGATTTTGTAGCTTATTCATAGCTTATGTGGATTCTTGTTAAGCTTATTTGAAATTTTTATGGCTTATTTTTCAAGCAAAGGTGTTCTAGGCAGCGGTTTGGCATAAGAGTGTACTACTTTTTGTTTGTTAGTCAAAAATATAGCAAGAAAACAAAACCTAGTACATCCAGCAGTTTGTTATGTGGTCCTCACTTTGATAGTGACCTTGCAGCGGTTTGGTTAAATTAGCTAGTGGTTTGCTTCAATTTTGACACAGCGGTTTGGTATAAACATCCATGACAGCTGTTTGTTTATAACCATAGCGGTTTGATATAGGTGCAGCAGTTTATTCCTTTTCATGGTTTGCCTAAATGAAACTCTGGCGGTTTGAAAAGTCAACGGCGGTTTGGTAATTTCTTAAACCAGCGGTTTGATATTTTTAGTTTAACAGCGGTTTACCATTTGCCAGCGGTTTATCATTTGCCAGCGGTTTATCATTTTGCTAGCGGTTTACCATATTTACAGCGGTTTGGTTAATTTTGTATCGCAACGGTTTGATTACAATACTTGACAGCAGTTTGCTTCATTAGAGACAGCGGTTTGTCATTTTATTTAAAGCAGCGGTTTGTTTAAAATTAGGAGCGGTTTACCCAAAAGTGGCAGTGGTTTGTCTGTTCTTAAAGCGGTTTGTCACACAGGTCAATCCGCGCATCAGGTGGGATGTGACTATATTTAGGAATCTAATAATCATGACAAATCAAAACATAAACACCAAAGCAAATACAACACTTAATCCTAAAACGATCATTAAAGATTCACTTAAACGACAAAACGGCTACATATTCGGATTATAATGACAAGTGATTACGAAGTTGATTTGGTATCCCTTATTTGAGATTGAAGTAGGGTTTCACGAAGGCATCTACTTATTTCATCATTGAGACTTCCTTCTATTTTTTACCCCTTTTCTTTAAACCAAATCTATTGATTGATGACTTGCTTGAACGTATACAACTATGATTGAGAATTGGATTATCTAGTTTCCAGTAGTCAGGGTGGTTGGTTGAAAACCTGGATAACTATCACTTAAAGGAGTTACGTTGTAGTACTCAGTGTCACACGCAGATGCAGATGTGGATATATTCAAGAGGTAAGATACTTATACCTTCCCATACAATGTATACAAGACAAAGGGATTCTGATGCTGCAGATTTCTCTAAACCGTTTTTTAATAAACAACAGTGCAGGCTTAAGTAACAAATTTAAGGGAATTTACTTCATTTTCAAGTTTGGAATATCAGATTTACTTCACCATGTGGTCACAACAATAGCCGACAGAATACGAGGTTGGTAAGTTAGCCAGTGACTTTAAAGGTTGAGATGTAATAAGCACTTCTCAAATGTTATTTAAAGCTACAACATGTCAATGGTACTTCACAGTCTAAGTAAAATCTTTCAAAGTTCTTCAATGTCATTCATAACTTTTCAAGATGTTTGCTTTAGACAAGAACTTCTCGAGTATATATGCGTACACGTCAATGATGCTTCCGAGAGTTTAAAACCATTATGGGGGAATACGTGTACTTTGATAATTTGATGTAATTAGGTCAACTTCCAGGGGTAAGTAGTTTATACTACTTTACTTAGTATGGTTTATGTAAAGTATTCTGCAAGCATGAGAAAAGTGTTGCTGATTTCTCACATGTACCCCCGAACGGATATTCACTAAGACCAAATGTCATGATACAATATAGAAGCAGTATTATTTGATGTAAGATGTACATATGTGAAGGATGATTCCTTAAAAGGATAAATTGCTCACACTCGGGACTTAGTTGACTTTGGTGTAGCAATTCACATCAGCACTATCCTGGAGGAAAAAAGTGCATTTATAGGTCTTAATTGATTTTGGTGCTACGGTTTCAACTTCGTTAAAAGGGATAAAGTGTGTACCTCAGGTATTGGATGATTCTTATACAAAATTCCGCTGTGCACTCTAAATGTTAATGTTAGAAGATCGTTCGAACTACATCAAAGTTTCAGAATCTGCTTAAGATACGGATGTTAGTTTGGGGGGAAGCTGATTCATAAACTTCGTCAAAAGGAGTCTATGAAGAAAGCTTTTCAAGACATACTGCATGAATTGGGGTATCCAACTCATGCAAACTACAATTGTTCTAGAACACGTAAAGACACAGAAGATCCAAGCTGGAGTACAAGTATCAAAACTAGAAGACAAAGATGTCATCTTCAACATTAGAAGCATTATGGAAGACTTTATTTTGTTGTAATTGTAACTGTTAGGAACATTGTAAGTAATTCCGTATGCCCACGTATTGAGGGAAGATTGTTAGCCTTAAAATATGTTAGTTAATACTGATGTGTGCTAAAACACACATCTTTATAACCCCGTAAAATACTATTAATCCGACTAAAAATACTAAAATATGCTTAATTATATTGCAAATATGTTTGTTTGGTATTTTTATGTCTTGCAGGTAAAATGGATTAAAAACAAAGCAAAATGGGTATTTACGGGTTCGTTTTGATCAAGAGTGCTTAATATTCAAGATCAAAACAAAGTCGTGAAAAGTCCCTGAGCATGCCATTGGTAAGAGCGCGAGATTACAAGTCTAACGGTGCCCTCAGATCTTATTGGGCTAGCCCGTAACCCATTTTATGGGTCGGGCTAGCCCAAACTATCTTAGCCCATTAATAAAGCTTGAAGCCTATTATAAAAGCCCAAGATAATAAAATCTGAATTATAGGAGTGACATCATCATGACGTCATGGTCACATAATAGTAAATTAAATCATTTAGAGATCACATGACCGAGCACTACTATGAAATGGACGAATCATATTTGGATACGTGGCTGGCAAGAATTCTATATGTCTTGAGTTCATTTCATAATTGATCGAAGGGTTAAAAATTCTACGTTCGAATGAAGATGTCCAAAAGGTACACGTGGCGCGTTTCAACTGGTAGATCATACATTACAATCCGTGTGCATTGGATCCAACGCATATGATTGGCTCATAATTATTAACTAATGAGGAGCAAATTTACATTTCCACCCCCCACTTGGCTATAAATATCACACGCCTCCCCTTCATTTAGGGTCATAAGGAAAATTTTAGTTTAAGTTTATTTTTCTTAGTTTTAGCTTATCAATGTTTAAACTTTAGCTTATTTTGAATTTCTGCTTAATGTATCTTGTTTGAATGTTCAGCTTATCAAAATATTGTACACAAATAGTTTGAGCTTATTGGAAATTAATGGTTTACTTATTATGGTTGCTTATTCAATTGTTTCTTTTGTTAACGTGATAGCTTATTAAATAAGCTATTCAGTGAGCTTATTTTTCTCAGCTTATTCATTCTAAATCTCCTTAAAAGCTTCTAGGTAGACTCCTAAAAAGCTCTTTAAAGCTTCTTCGATCTTATCTTATAGTTTTGAAGGATTTTTCGATTAATAAGCTTAATTAAGCTCGAATCTAGCTTAATTGTTCTAGTGTTATTAGAAGTTCCTATTATCTGATATAATAAGCTTCTAAATAGCTTATCCGATTTCACTTGAGCTTATATTGCTTAGTTTAAATTTTTGATAGCTTATGTGCTTTTTTCGTTTTGAGATTCAAGTTGTCTAGGTGCTTTTAACTTATTTTATCTTGGTGCTATTTTCGTGTGTTAATTAGTGGTTATTATTGCTTATATGGTTTATGTTTCGTATAGCTTATTTTTTTTTTAATTCAGATTTAAATAAATTTCCTAGTAGCTTATTAGTTTTTACGATTCGCATTAGTATTTCGTTTAGCTTATACGGTTTATAAAAGCTTTTCGGTTTAGCATAATTGTGCTTTTGGTTGCGAACAAGGTTGATAAATGCTTAATACGTTTTCATGCTAGCTTATTGATTAGTGGTGCTTATTGTAGCTACTGTAGCTTATCTAGTTTTGATCTCGATTGTTCATGTTCGTGCTTAATAGTTTAAATCTCGTTCTAAAATGCTTAATCTCGTGCTTTGTTTTAAATAAGTTGTGTAAGTATTTGCTTGTCATTTTTTTGGCTTATCCAGTTCTTGCTTTGGCTTAATAAAGTTGTAGATTTAGCTTAAAATTTGCACTCGTACACATAATGTTCTAGTTCAAACATTTTGAAATCTAGGCCTAAATATGAGAATCAATCTTGGGCATGCGTTGATGTGTAGAAATTAAACTGGGCCTAGATTTGAATTAATATGGGTTCGTTGGGTTTACTAGCTGTTGGGCCTAGGCTGCGTTTGATTGGGGCTTGGGCCTATGTGCGTTTGGTTTATGAACTAATTGATGGGCCTAGTAGTTATTAGAATTCACAAAGTAAAAATTGTATAAACTGTTTCTCTATTAACAGTTTGTTATTGTTTGTGTTTTGATTTTGGTACCGGTCAACTCATGAGGCGTGGAGCTTAAGGATTTATTTAGCTAGACCGAATTTGATTATTTGTTTTAGCTAAATAAATCGGGTGGTTATCATTTAATTGCGGGTCTTCAATTCGGTTCATTTTCTATCCTTTTTCAATTAATTAGTGTAGTTTAGTATAAAATGTTTTGCTTTGTAGCTTAGTATAAAATGTTTAGCTTTGCTTATTTGATCATTATGCGTAGTGAGTAGTTAATTAGTGCTTGTTAAGTGATATTGTGATTTGAGAATTAAGTGTGGATTTGAAAGGTTAGTTGATTAATAATGTTTGATTATTTAGATTTGTAGTTTGAATGCTTTAAATGGCAAAATCCAGAAAAATAGTCAAACTACACATCTAGTAATTAATATTTTTTAAGAGGTTTTTGTCAAATTAAACCAACTTTGTGAGATAATTATATTTTCTAAGGAATTTAATTCGTTAATGAACCTTAATTCACACTTAATGAACTTTTCACGTCACTTAGCAAGAATTTTCGTCTTATAAATCTTTTAGTTTATTTTACCTTAATTCTCATAGTTTTATTGTTAAGTATAGTTCTAGTATTAATATTGGTATAATTTTCTTAGTATTAAAAATAGTTTAAAAACCAAAAATATTAAAAGATAATCAAGCATTTTTCTTCAAAACATTAACATGGATTATAATTTATCTCTCGCCGTGGAAACGACACTCGGAAGATAGACTATTACTTTTCCTAAAGTAATTTTCTTATCTAACGGGATATACTATATATTATTACGACACGCGTTTGAACGTTTATCAAAAATGGCGCCGCGCCGGGGAGAGGTGTAGGATTTTCACGAGGTGTTCGAAGTTAGTGACTTGAAGATCCTTTCTGTTTTGAAAGTTTATTTTTGTACTTATAAAAATATAAAAATATAAAAATCCAAAAATATTTTCTTTTTCTATTTTATTTTGTTTTCTTTTATATAAGAATTTTAAAATACCAAAAATATTTTCATTTTATTTTCTAAATAAAAAATCCAAAAATATTTTCCATATCTATTTTTTTTTCTTTTATATAATTATTAAAAATCCAAAAAATATTATATATATATATATATATATATATATATATATATATATAAATAAATAAAAATAAATTAAAAAAATCTCCGTTATTCTCTCTAGCGTTTAATTCTTATCTCTTTCTCTTCTTATATTGTTTAATTCTTCACAATGTTCTTTTCTTCCTCTCATTCCCATGATCCTCGGACCATGGAGGATTTTTATCGACCGTCACTCATTGGTAGAGGAGGACCGAACGTTCCGACAACCGTTCCGGGAACCTATTTTGCATTGAAAAATCATATGGTTCACCTACTTCGACAGAATTGTTAATTTCATGGATTTATAGATGAAGATGCAAATGAGCACCTTGACAAATATTTATCTATCACCCAATTCATTAAGCAAAATGAAGTTTCTCAAGACATCATCAATCTCAATTTTTTTCCATTCTCTTTAACCCACGAAGCTGAATCTTGGTTTTATACTCTTAAATGCATTCTATTCATACTTGGGAAGAGATGGTCTCGAAGTTTCTTTCAAAATACTACCCATATTCTAGAGCGTTGCAGCTTAGGAAAGAAATTCTTAATTTCTGGCAATTGCCTACCGAATCAGTATTTGAAGCTTGGGAAAGATTTAAATCTTGTTTGTGGAAATGTCCCGACCATAAACTTTTGCTTCTTAATCAAATCCTTACTTTTTACTATGGAATTATGATGATTGACCAAGAAAGACTTATGGTGGGTGCCGATAGTAATTTCATGCGAAAGACTCCTCAAGAAGCATATGATTTAATCGAGAATATGACACATCGTCATTTTCAGTAGGACGCCGAAGTGTATTATGACACTACCACTGATATGAGTGCTTATTATTCTAAGACTACTTTCGCATCGAGTGAACAAGTTGAGGTCCTTGGAAATGACACTAGATACACAATTCAAAGTGTTCAACATAATCCAGGACTAGGTCATCCTAACACCTTTTACTATTCAGACTCCGATGAAAGTAATGATGATGAACCTTCTAAGATGATTGAAGATCATAAATTGATTCACCATTTGAGTGGCAGTCCCACTCCTTCTTCTGACCCTGTGGTCGGGTCTCTCTTTCCATCTCTCACTCACACTTGGGATAGTGATTCTATCTTGAAGGAGACCGACACACTTCTTCCTCATCATGATTCGACTTCACCGGAAGTCGATGATGATAAATTCGATCCGGAGGGAGATATTCTTTTTCTAAAAGGATTATTAAATAATGAAATCTCGAGCGATCTCCCTCCTTTAGAGCTTAATAATGATCCGGAGGGAGATATCCTTTTTCTTGAAATTTTATTAAAGGATGAACCTTTAGAGGCAGATAAGTCAGAGATCAAACCTCTTATTAGGGAACCGCCGAATACCTTTTTAATGGGGGTCGAGGAAATCGAACTTAATTCTCATAAGGATATTGATGACCTTGTTCCAATCCCAAGGGTATCCAAGAAACCCTTGGATTCTCTTGATTGTATTTCTAAAACTTTCGACATGACTATCACTGATCCTTTGTTTAACTTTGATTCTAAATTTACTTTAAATTCAGCCAATCCAATCTTTGGTATTCACAATGAGGAGAGTGATGAGTCCGAAACGGAGACAATAATAGATGAGGTGCAAACTCATAGCCCACAAAGTACCGCACAAACCCCACCTCCGTACAAAAAGGTAAATTTTGATTTAACCATGCCTAAACCAATCCTTACCTTCTCACACTTTAGTTATGGAATTTTTGGTTATCATCGTGTTTTTGACATACTTGGCCCGAGACTGCTATTTTCTTTATCACACAATTCTGGCTTCGTCTTTTCTAAGAAATACCTCAAATTTCTATCATTAAATATATTCCTGATAGGAGACGAAAATGAAGTATTTGATCCTGGAATTATTGTTATTTTCGTATAATCAAAAGTTTGTAAGAGTTCCACCAAAGATATTCCTGCCCTTATTGCTTTAATGAAACTTTAATTTTGGGCGAGTCAAGCTAGCGACTCATAAAAAAACAAGCGCTTCTTGGGAGGCAACCCGTGTCTTTTCTTCTTTCTGTTTTCTTAATAAATGAGTATGTGATTTTATAGCCTAAGTGTGGGGGCATGTGTCACACCCCCAAACGGGGCCTGGACGGAATACGTGTCCGAGGGCGTGACGTCATAACAATCCGA
>BQNB010024351.1:2524-57946 GCA_026074375.1 Tanacetum coccineum
TAGGGTTACACATTAGAGGTTCAATGTATGAGTTAGGGTTACACATTAGAGGTTCAATTTATGAGCTAGGGTTACACATTAATGCAACTCATCATTACATCTTTTAACCTTATCACACCTCAACTCATTTCAACTCTCACTCTCACTTCACTAGCCACCATTATTATACATACAACCCGTTTCATCTCCTGGTCATATCATCTCTCTCACACGCAAAGTTTCACCCCAAAACACACACACATAACTAGTTATGAACACTACTCAACGTGAACTAAACCCATATGCTCCACCTTTCTACCCATCAAGATTATAGGTTCAACATTATAGGTTCAATGTATGAGTTAGGGTTACACATTAGAGGTTCAATGTATGAGTTAGGGTTACACATTAGAGGTTCAATGTATGAGCTAGGGTTACACATTAGAGGTTCAATGTATGAGCTAGGCAAGGATAAGGATACTAGAGGGACAATTAGAGATGGAAAGGCATCCCGAGAACCACACACTTGAGTCAGCTGCAATACTTCACGAGATCTATAATGGGATGGGAAACCTTAATATGGAGTAGTTTTTCATTAAGATAAATCAATCTAGCATTTGGAATGTATGAGTTATGCTTTAATGTTTGAGTGTTTATCGATTTCTAATGTAATTTGATGTTTTAATAATAAACGTTAATCGATTTGGTCATTCCGTGTATTATGATTACATATAGTGGTAGCTAGGAGTAAAATTCAGTTAACTTTGAAGTAAATTTAGTTAGTATGTGGAATATTGGACCGAAAATAGCCTAAAAACGTAGTTTGTTTAAAAGTCAAACGAACATCCCCAGCGACATGTCGCTGGGGAAACTAAGCCCAAACCCGAAAATATGTTAACTTATAAACGGGCCAGCCTAATAAATAAGCCTGTTAAGTTTCCCCAGCGACATGTCGCTGGGGAAAGTTGTACAGTTCAAACGCTACAACAATTATGGACTAATTACGCACTAAACAATGAACAAAAGTATCCCCAGCGACATGTCGCTGGGGAAAGACTGGCGGGATAATTTCCCGCTTAGATTTTCGCTGAAATTTTTTATCAAATTTCATGAAAATATTCCCCAGCGACATGTCGCTGGGGAAACGTTTCGATAACGTTTGACTAAAGATTCAACGAGAAAAAATGCCACGTCGGAGTATTTTTGTCGTTTAGCGACTTTTCCCCAGCGACATATGTCGCTGGGGAAAGGGGCTTTTGTTGTAGTGATAGCTAGGAGTAAAATTCCAGTTTAATTTGAAGTAAATTAATTTAGTATGAGGAATATTGACCGAAAATAGCCTAAAAAACGAGTTTGTTTAAATTCAAACGAACATCCCCAGCGACATGACGCTTGGGGAAACTAAAGCCAAGAAACCGTTTGTACCTAATCGTAAACCTAAGCAAACAACGTTTTAACGAGGTGTGCAAAAAGGTTTTTTTTAAGAACACATCATCGTGAGATAATATTGAAGTTGGATCCCTAGTGAACATGTTTCGACTTCGGTTTATGATTCGTATAGCATAAGGTAGGTTACATATTAGAGGTTTTCAATGTATGAGCTAGGGTTACACATTAAAGTTCAATGTATGTGCAAGGGTTCACTTAGAGGTCCAATGTATGAGCAGGGTTTATACATTAAGTTCAATGTATGAGCTACGGCAAGGAATAGGATACTAGAGGGACAAAAAGGATGGATAAGGGTTAATAAACTAATCGATTTGGCTCATAACCTTAGTATTAAATACATATAGTGGTACTTAGGATAAAATTTAGTTAACGTTGAAGTAAATTTTAGTTAGTATGTGGAATATTGGACCGAAAAAGCCCTAAAAACGAAGTTTGTTTAAAAGTCAAACGACATCCCCAGCGACAGCGGTAGCAACTGGACCAAGAAACCGTGTTGTACCTAATCGTAAACCTAAGGACAAACCACGTTTTAACGAGGGTGCAAAAAGGTTGTTTATTAAGAAACAACATCATCGTGAGATAATATTGAAGTTGGATCCTAGTGATCATGTTTCGACTTCGGTTATGATTCGTAACATAAGGTAGGGTTACATATTAGAGGTTCAATGTATGAGCAAGGGTTCACATTAGAGGTTCAATGTATGAGCTAGGGTTACACATTAAAGGTTCAATGTATGAGCAAGGGTTCACATTAGAGGTTCAATGTATGAGCTAGGGTTACACATTAAAGGTTCAATGTATGAGCAAGGGTTCACATTAGAGGTTCAATGTATGAGCTAGGGTTACACATTAGAGGTTCAATGTATGAGCTAGGGTTACACATTAGAGGTTCAATGTATGAGCTAGGGTTACACATTAAAGGTTCAATGTATGAGCAAGGGTTCACATTAGAGGTTCAATGTATGAGCTAGGGTTACACATTAGAGGTTCAATGTATGAGCAAGGGTTCACATTAGAGGTTCAATGTATGAGCTAGGGTTACACATTAGAGGTTCAATGTATGAGCTAGGGTTACACATTAGAGGTTCAATGTATGAGTTAGGGTTACACATTAGAGGTTCAACGTATAAGGTAGGGTTACACATTAGAGGTTCAATGTATGAGTTAGGGTTACACATTAGAGGTTCAATTTATGAGCTAGGGTTACACATTAATGCAACTCATCATTACATCTTTTAACCTTATCACACCTCAACTCATTTCAACTCTCACTCTCACTTCACTAGCCACCATTATTATACATACAACCCGTTTCATCTCCTGGTCATATCATCTCTCTCACACGCAAAGTTTCACCCCAAAACACACACACATAACTAGTTATGAACACTACTCAACGTGAACTAAACCCATATGCTCCACCTTTCTACCCATCAAGATTATAGGTTCAACATTATAGGTTCAATGTATGAGTTAGGGTTCAACATTATAGGTTCTATGGAACATAATTACGCACTAAACAATGAACAAAAGTATCCCTGCCCAGCGACATGTCGCTGTGGGGAAAGAGCAGGCGGGATAATTTTCCCCGCTATTAATTTTTCGATGAAAATTTTAAATCAAAAAATTCAATGAAAATCTTCCCCAGCGACCTGTCGCTTGGGGAAACGTTTTCGCTATAACGTGTGACATACACAAAGATTCAACGAGAATCAAAATGCCACGTCGCAGAATTTCTATTTGCGTTTATCGACTTTTCTCTTCCCCCAGCGACATATGTCGCTGGGGAAAAACGCGCTGGGGAAAGGGGCTTTTGTTGTAGTGAAGCAACCCTCAATTATAGCATTTTCTATTTATTCATGGCGGGTGTTATTTCCATTAGCCCATAGGAGACCCTATAATGAAAAGTTCACTTGGAGATCTTTCTCATTAGTGGTTTCTGTTCAGACTCTTTTGGCGGTTTATTTCTGTACCAAATATGTTTTTTGATCATTAGCTACTTAGCAAGTTTATTTGTTATGAGGCGTACAACCCACAAGCTAATTTCACAAGTTGTGAAATTCCTTTTATTGGAATAGGCTCTACACCACTCATCAGTAAAACACAAAGCACGTACCTATCGTTTTAGTAGTGGTCCATTCACATTGCTTTGGAGCGATATTTTGATTGCTGCCGAAATCATGATCTCATCGACATTCACACTCGTGATTGAATCTTAACTGTTTTCTTATATGGAAGCTACGCCACTCATTAGAAACACAAACACGTACCTCGTTTTCATAGTGATCCTTCACTTGCAGCATCTGTGGCATTAGCAACAACGATGTCCAAACACCCTAAAACGTAATAAAAGGATTAATAAACGTATCATTTTTTTCATGATTTGTTATAAAATACTCAAAGAAGGTAAAGGTCAAGACTGCAAAGATATATTGGATTGACAATCTCTACTCGATGCATCCGTCTATTTAACTGTAACAGATACCTATACTCACAAAGTTCTTAAGTAAATAAGTTTCCAGCCAAGAACAAGTGCAGTCCACTATGTTCTGAAGCAGGCTACGTAAACACCTGCCTTTACAATGACAAGAAATTGAATTTAGAATAAATTTTTCGTACAATGACATCAAGTATACTATTGAATCATCTGCAACTATACATGTGTATGTAGCATTGTGGTACTGTAATCAGAGGCAAACCGGTTGTGGGTTTGTACAGACTATAATCGTCCACAACTAGTCGTAGCGCCTCTAATGTCCATAACAAGGAGAAAACCTTCGACATTATTCAGCCCTTCAAACTCTGCCTCTAAAGCAAGAATTTCTTCACGTTCGAGCACTTTACGGAATAGTTCTCTAGACCTTCTCCTCCTCAATTATTAAGGAGTGCCCGTCAATGGCATGTAAGAAACACTCATATTAAAACATGTTACGAAAGTGAGACTTCTGTGACCTGCGCATTCCCTGGTGTGTGTGCCTTTATTGGCATGTAGCCCAAGAAAATGTGTTCACAAACCATAAAAATCTCGGTTTAGCCGCGAACTCTGAGATGACAAACAGTTAACGCCATAACAGTATCATATCAGTCTAAAAAGGGAGTATATAACAGAAAATAAATAGAACAGTGGCTGGGCGCGAACGTTTGCTATGTCACAATACCCTCTTTCGCTGCAGTTAGTGAGAAAAATCAATATTACTCAGCTACTTGTCCTACAACAGCGTGATACAACAAAAAAAGGAAATCAGAGTTTTAACAACAGAATGTTTATTCATTGGGATAGGTAGATGAGACAAGCATAGGGACAATTTCATCTGAGCATTTACATTTTCGCTTATTATTACTCTAGAACCGTCTTTAGCCACGACATGTTTAACCCCGCATACAACTTGGCCTTGAGTTAGTTAAATAGCTGGAATACCATAGGATGAGAAGGGTTATTCACCAAGAGAAAATTCATACTCAACCACCGAAAAAATTTCACAAACCCAAGCACCTGGACCCAAACCACTCAATTTGCGAAGATCCTCATGTAAGCCTGCGCTTAAAAAAATATCAGGATTTATGAGCAACGAACGTCAAAATCGTGAGAAAGACACGCGCTCTATGATTATAAACATTGGCCTGCTTCATCATATAACATAAGAGTAAATGGTCGCAACAATCATAGCGATCTTTCTATAAGTTTCTTAATCAACGTTATTCATGTAACCAAAATCAGAAAAAAAATACGAAAAATACTTCAATGTTACGTGTACTGTTATACCCCTACAATTCAAGGGAGCAGAAACAAAGCAAACATATACTTATTTGTTTGTTCTTCCCTTCGATACACTATTTGCATTCGTATGTCGCCTACAGTAGAAAATCACTAACCATCCCTAGATTTGTTATACTACGCACAAATTTGTAAGTTGTGCATCTAGATTCAGACCATGTGCTGGTTTTTTTAAGTAGCCCAAGACAATATTTACATGAAATGCTCTGAGAAAAAATAATTCATATAGGACACATTTTTTACATCAAAATCTCTTGATAGAAAAAGTACATGCAGAAATGATCAACATTAAAAAATATCATCAAATTTCTTTAAAGGGACCACCCACTCTTCCTACCACTTCTTGTCACGTGCTTTTGGTTTCATGAACTGCTCATAGATTTAATATTATAGAAGAGTGACATAAAATTTTTAGATAATGCAAGGAATGAATTTGATAGACTGAAATTAATTTATTTACATATATATTATATTTCAAGAACTGATGATTCGTTGATGACCATAATGATGGATCCAGAAATCATAGCCCTAACCTACATTAAAAGCATTGTCCCATACGACAAAAAAGTTATCTATACGAATAGATAAAATCATGGCAAGCTCACCTTACTTTCTTTCCCGGTTTCCCTTCCCTTCTGTTAACCATATACTACTTATCATATCCTCAGCTCAGATTATCCTGCAAATGCAAAAATGAGAGAAGGCATACGCTAAAGCATCTTGATAAAAACATTTCAAAGCTTAAACTATCTTTAAACCAAATCTCTTGTTCTTATCAGAATATTTTATAAAACAAGTCAAAATCAGACAAATAGCTTAAGAACATTTGAATGAGTAAACAAACCTTCTATTCAAAGCATCTTCATTCTGAATATCAACATTAAGTGCATGTTTTTTCCCACACATCCATGCATTCTTTGTTGAAAGACGAGGCATTTAAGTTGCATAGGTGGCATTGTTTTAATCTCCTCAGATCTTTGAACTTTGTGTAAGGATTGGCCTTCCGTTTAAACGAAATGTGTCAAGCACAATAGAGAATTAAAAAATTAGAAAAACAAAAAAAACCAATTTCAAAAACACAAAAGAGAATAAAAATTATGAAACAAACTAACCAAACATATTGTAATTCCAGAATCCAAATGATATATAATCAATCGTGAGTGTTTGAAATTATTTTGGAATAGTGTTTTTTCTTCATAATCACTCCTGATGTATTGTGATTGGCATGATAGGCATGATATTACATAAAAATTTTTCAATCCTTATATTATCTTCTTGGATTGTCATTCATAACTTATACAGAACACGTTACTCACAAAAATGATTTTCTTTCTTAAATTCTTTTAGGGTAATAATCATATCCTAATAGAAAAATATTACAGACCAAAAATGTCAGATAACATACTTTTATCGGTAATAAAAAAGTAAATGGTTCATTGTGGTAAATTTCAGAAAGTACGTTGGTATTCTATGGCTTTTACCCTTATTTTTATTTTGAGACTTGAAAGACTTGAAGCATGTTTGGTAGAGAGAGTTAAAGGAAGAGAAATGGAAATGAATTTATTTTTACTAGAAGGTACCCGCGCAAAGCAGCGGTTTCGAAAGCATTAAAAATAAAAAACTAAAATTAATAAAAATATATTAAAATGAATGTTGAATTAAAGAACACAAAATTTTAAAAAATATGGTGAAATTAAATCATAAAAAAAATAATTAGATAAAAAGATATTAATTTTAAAAATAAAGGTGGTTTTTAGTTAAGAAGTGACACATGTCAAAAAGTTGTTACAAGAAGTTGTTAGATGAATGTGTTTGTTGTTAAAAAGAGATACTTCTATAAAAAGTAATGGAAAAGGTCTGAATTTTCAAACATTCTAAAAATAGAATGTCTCAAATGCTTTATAATGTAGTATAGATTGTTTGGTTAGTAAATAAATAAAAATGGTGGAGATTTAAATTCTTAAAAGAGTTGGCTCTTTTTTTATTTTCATTTTCTCATTTCCATCATATTTGATGTGGAAACCATTTCCTACTTGTGAGAATTCATTTGAGCAAAAAAAACACAAATTTTTTTTTATTAAGTTTTATTTATTTATTATTTATTGTTATTATAAATATTAAAAAAAATAAAATTAAAAATTATTATTATTTATATATTTTATTATTATTATTATTTATTGTTATAATAATTTCTTTATTTATTAATACTTATTATTATTATTATTATTATTTCACTATCTGAGTCCGTACTTTCCCTAGAGTTTTATCATTATTATTATTATTATTATTATTATTATAAACATCACTTTATTAGAATAATAGGATTTACAACAAATTAGAGGGAAGCCGAATACTATCTGGGCCCCCACTCCTTTAGCAATAACGAAACTGATCATATTAAATATATGAACAGCAGCACGTGCCCCAATGTCCTGAGCCATAGAGAACTTTCGGATCCGCTTCAGCAATGCAAACGCGTCTGCCTCTAATTCCCTTAAAGAAGAGAAAGAAAATGGAAGAAACCCATATCCAATAGCAACACACTTAGCCATATACTTACCATGTTTACGCTGTGCAGCATCAATCACCACACGACCGGGCACGAAATCTGCCATCCCGATTTGCGTCAAGGGCGAAGATCCAGTTAATAGAGTAGTATTTCTCTTTCGTTGGCTCTGTATAAACAATGTCTAGTTCGTCTGTCCAGGTTCTGTAAAAACAATACAATTTGATGGGTATTTAAACCCTTCAAGTACCACCAAAGTCTTTTTTTAGTTACTACAACCATCATAAGATTCTAAAAGCCTCAAATATCTCTACACCGCTGCATGCCTACTCGGCTTGACGGCTTCCATCAGATCGGCAATCCAACTCTTCTTGTTATTAATTCTTCTTGTTTTGAAGGTGAAATAATGTTATGTTGTTGGTTTTCATGTAATTATGTGTTATGATTTCCGGATTTTGTTTTAGTTTGTTGCTTAAGCACTTGTTTCAACCAGCTTAAGCCCGTACCCGATAAAGAACCCGATAAGGCTTCTAGGTTCGGGTTTAATCGGGTTGAAAAAGCTTATCCGGCTAATTATTCTTGTTCATCGTTTCAAGAGCCTTGTTGATGAAATGATGAACAAGACTTCATGAACCGATGAACAAGACTAACTACTAATGAACAAGACTGATGGATGAACCAAACAATATCAATCTACATGTTGTTCACAAGTGTTCATCAGCCTTGTTGTTAAACTGATGAACAAGACTATAACTAGTAATGCACAAGATTAACTAATGAACACTTATGAACAACATGTAGATTGACTTTGTCTGGTTCATTAGTTATTCTTGTACATCAATAGTTAGTCTTGTTCATCAGTAGTTAGTGTTATTCATTAGTTCATCAATTGTTAGACTTGTTCATTAGGACCAACCATATATTAGTGATAGGGTCATTGTACTATCAAAAATAAACCTTAACTAAACCTATATAGATAGGGTAAGAAATGGTCGAATCCTTAAGGAGTATGTGGATTTAATTTAAGTTTTGAGGTGATGACTGATCAATAAAAGTTTTGGTTTTAAGACTAAATAATAAAACTACTAATTAACTAGAATGTAAATAAGCAACAAAAAGTAAATAAGCAAATAAAAAAAAGATTTGTAAACAATGAAATGAAAAGCAATCCCTCCCGGCTCCGGATATATGAATATGACTAAGTTACGGATTATTACTAGTGTTTGATTTCAAACCACAAAGACATAGTTTGAGTTATTTGAAAAGAACAATTTTGGGCACATATTATGTTTACCAAACGAATCGTCTTAATCCCTAAACTAATTAGACTCGGCACGAATCGTTGACAAGCAATAAAATGTCTTACAATAATTATATCAAATAATTTAATAAAAACTCAAGTGAACAATTTTAGGTACACGTTATGTCTACCACACAAATCGTCTTAACCCCTATACTAATTGGGCTCGGCACAAATTGTTGACTCGCAATAACATGTCTTAAGATGGTCCAATCAAGTAATTATATTAAAACATTATAATCAAACCAAAAATATGCATTAAAATCATATGACTTAATGTTTAACAAACAAACAAAAATCCGTAAACATAATCAAACCAAATATCTTTTACCGGGAGAGATTACAAGATGTTTAGCCGCACATAGTGATGAAGATGATGGAAGATTTTGTTGTCATAGTGGCTAAGAATTTGGCACGTCTCTTTTTTTCTTGATCTTTTTTTTTAAACGGCAACTTTATTAAAAAACTAGCAAGGAGCTAGAAAGACATTACAAAGAAATAAGATAGGGGATTTTTAACCAATACTCCCAAGAAAAAACCTTATTACATCTATTAGAACACCATAAAAAGGACCAAGAAATAATGTCATCAAAAATCGTCGAACGATTAGGAGGCGAAGCGTCAAAGACCAACTGATTTCGAAGCCTCCAAATCCGCCACCAAGCAACATAAAAAACACCTTCTAAAATAGACTTGAGACGGGAAGAAAGCCGAAAGGATAAGAACCAAGCATCCCAATCCGAGAAAGAACAAATCTCCTGCCAATCCAAATCCCACCAACGACAAATTTTACGAAGAACAACCCGAGCCACGTCACATCGAAAGAAAACATGCTGAACATCCTCCATAGCAGCATTACAAAGAGGACACAGATGGGAATCCAACAAAACACCTCTACGGCTAAGATTGACTCTAGTAGGTAACCTATCACGACGAGCACGCCAAGAAAAAACATTAACTTTAATAGGAATGAATTTAACCCATCTCGTTTCAACATCCGACGAAGGGAGAAACAAGTCATCAATAAAGTTTCTGATGACTTTAACCTTGAACTCTCCATCTCCCGACAAATCACAAGTCCACCTATCTTTGGAAGACGAGAGGACAACCGAGTTCAGAATTGAAGAAAGGTCATCCCACTGCTGCCGCTCAGCTCCATCACGCACGTCCCGACGAAAAGAAGCTAAGACCGAAGAAGCTCCCATTTTACATTAACCACCTCAATCTCCTTATCCAATTCGAGAGCAAACAAACGGGGAAACTGAACACAAAGAGGGGCATCAGCTAACCATATATCATACCAAAAACTAGTACAAGACCCGTCCCCAATCCGCTTCTGACTACAACATGTCTGAAAGAAAAATCAAAACCAGAATCTTCAAATATTTTCACTACCACAAAATAGAGCACCAAATCGATGGTTGACATCGGTCCAAATGAAGACATCATCTTAGAGCCATAAATCGCTATGAATAAACTTTACACCATAAAAGAGCCATCGCCAGAAATGAACGCCACACCTACTTCAACAAAAGAGCAACGATTCAACGACGAAGAAACTCGAGCCACCAGACCACCGTTCATTTTCTGGACGCTAAGACACATTGTCACCCAAGCTACCCACGAAATCTTTCTATCCGAAAATCACCACCGGTGAAGAACTTTACTACGGATTCGATACCATAGTCTCTCAAACAACGCCTTTCTGGATACCTTAAAGATTGACCCACATAAAAAATTTGACGAGAGGCCCCAAGAACGGATTTAAGAAGGGTCCAATCTCAGCCGCCAATGGAGACACAGATTTAACCTTCCATTTAGATAACGGGCTTGGAGTCACTTCCACCCACAGCCTAACCCCAAGCCGACTTCAGAGACATACACTCCCCAACCGTCACACAAGATAACGAAAAGGAGTTGTCAAAACAGCCCACCCCGATCCTAATTCGCCGCCTGCAAAACAACACACTCTGAGGAAACCCCGACAAACCCAACAGACTATGGCTCTTAGCAATGTTGATTCTTAAGACCCGACGCAAGATGGAAGCAATTAAAACTTAACAATATTATGGTAAGTTCTGATTCGGACCACTCTCTCAATGAACAAGTGCATCCCGTCAGCATAAAAAAGATGCACATAAAAACCGAGCCACGCAATTTGAAAACCTTTAAACAGCCCATCGAGTCAACACACGGGAGAAAGAGATAGTAACGACACCATAAATAAGAATGAAAAGATAAGGCCAACGGATACCTTGTTTCCAACCCACAAACAAAAAAGGGAACTCGGTACGTTGGGACTACCATTAACCAATATGGAAGCCCATGGAGTAAGTAAAGTAACCACGGATCCACCAACACCAATTCGGACCCAAACCCAAACGCTTGAAGAATACCAAGATGATTATTCCCACCAGAACCGACATCATACGCCTTCAGCAAAATCAACCTTAAAAAACATTGCTTGCTTCCTTTTTACGCATACACCCGTCTAACAACGCTCGTTTCAAGATAAAAGGACGTCCAATATTTGGTCTATTAGCAACAACAGGCCGTATTGAGCTCTCGGAAACTAAACCCGGATTATAACACATAGCCAAACGATTAGCTAAGACATTTGTGATCACCTTAATAAACGCATATGAAAATCCAAACAAACTGATATCCAAAATCATTACGAACTCATCATTAACTTTAGGAATTACAAGAGCGATGACAGACGATTACCACCCCCTTGGAAACGTACCAGACTAACAAAATAGTCGAACCGCATCACAAAAAATCCGCCCCGACAAACTCCAATACTTTTAAAAAATACAAATCGTATAACCACGGAGGGCCACAGCACACTTATTCTCGGCCACAGTTCCAAACACAGCCTATAACACATTTTCGTCCTCAGATACTTCTAGCCCTATTCCAGTTCATCCACCTGATCCGAAACAACCGATTATGAAAACACGCAGCATTAAGTTTGCGAGACGATCATACCACCGGTTGCTAGAAATCGAACTTCAACAGTGAATCATAAATGCTCCTGTCACAATACACGATCAGTAACACCAAGTGCCCTCAAACGAAAACACCACGAATCGACACTGAGACATTTTCTTATTAATGACACACACAACCGATGAAAGAATTTAGAATTCTCCTTCCCTTCGATCGCCCATTTGATTTTAGATTTTGTAAACCAGATCCTAACCTCCCAAAAGTTTAATATCTTGCAGCCGACGTTTAGATCCATCCGATTGAGAAGGATGTCATATCAGAAAACGTTTCACCCTTTCCCAAAGTATTTATCAATAGAGATAACATCATTCTGTAGAGAATTTTTTGGCGTTATGAATATGAAACTTTTATCTTTAACCCCATAAACGAATAATAGACTTAAATGTCTTTTGCAATTTCATCTTAAAACCTAACCATAGCATTGGAATCATAATGCGAAAAAGACAACCACAGCATGCCTAGCCATCGAATCAAAACCATCCATCCTTAAAGCAAGATTGATAGAACCGAAACGGAGGTCGGACCAAAATCAACGAACTTCCCTCAAAAGAATAGGGACGATGATCGGACAAGTTGACGGTCAAGACACAAAGCTGAAATAAAACGGTATACACGAGATAATACCTACCGTAACAAGAAAGCGATCTAATTTACTCATTTTTGGAGGCTGAGGGATGCGACCAAGTAAACGAGTACCCTTCCAACTTGACATCCACAAGACCAGAAGACACAATAAACCGATCAAAACACCGTGCACTAGAAGCATTGAAAGACGAACCAAGTCTTTCATCCATAGTCCGAACGTCATTAAAGTCACCCATTATAATAGCTTCGCCGTTCCATCTCCGTACAAGATTAGATAAAAAATCCCAAAGAGCCCTTTTGCTACCAGGCTGTTGAGGAGCGTAAACCGCCACCAAAAGAATTCTTGACAAAACGCAGTAACCAGGTGCCTGAAATAGCTATACAATTAATCAGAAATAGAAGCGCCATCTTTCTTGAGAAGATAGAAGCCTCCACAAATACAAAGAAAATACCACAGAAATTCCCTAATAGTCACGCAATCACAATCAAATTCGAATTATCCCCATAGGGACTTTACGTCCATATGAGAAATACAATCCATCTTTGTCTCTTGCAACGCTAAAAAATTGATCCATGCGTATAATTTAAACTCCTAACCTCACTCCATTTTTCGTCTTTGTGCCAAGACCTTGAATATTGAGAAAAGAAATTCAATTAGAAACATCTTCATCTACTTGTGAGCAATAAATGGTTCCATATCTTTCAAACACCCATCCAAAATAAACCCATAGAATTCCAACCCGAACCATGTCATCCAAATGTCAAGAATAAGCCACGTTATGAACTTTAATGTGAAAAAGGAAGAAACTGATTCTCCATTAAGATGTAAACATGACCTCCTGTGAATGGTCCCATAACCTTAGCATCCACCCTAGGCATATTCACTGAGATGACCATTTCACAAATCTCACCAACATTAGCTCGTGCGTACACAGAATTTTTAAGAGGGGTAAAACCAGGAGGATGCGATAAAGAGGTACTCGCAATCACGTAACTGCCATATAGCGGGAAGTTTTATTCAATAAATCATAACAACCAAACGGATCCTCTTATTGTTGTTGTCCGTTTATTCTCCTTAAACCAATGACCATCAACATTACATTCATCACATTATCACTGAAAACGTCTCGGAAACGACCATCCACATTACATTCATCATCTGACTCGACATCACTATTCTGCGCCCCATCATTAAGAATTCTAGCGCCATGCTTTGATTCGTCATCCGAGGTATAAACAGACTCCTTAGGTTTAAGAAAACTCGGATTCCAAGTAAAAAGTTCCTTCGCCCGAGCCACAAACACCTTACCTTTAAAAATCACCTTGAATTTCTCCAATATAAATTCTGGTTGTTTCGTTAAGATGCACAACCGCTTACGAGCAAAAGAGGAGCCAAAATTATCCTCGATATCCAAAGCCTCTCCCCATTTGTTACCAATCTTGGCAAACGTTTCTCGAGACCAAACATGAAGTGGGATACCTTCAATGTCCACCCAAACAACACGTTCATCACTAACAAAATCATTATAGGCATTAAGAAGCGTACAGAACCAAGAGTAACGCCTACATGGATCCAAAAAACTTTGCTTAGAGACCCCTCGTTACCAATTCTATCAACACCCATAACCCACCAAAATACGACAACTTCACATGTTCAAAACATTCCTTAGCTAAAGAATCCGTAGGTCATGAATAGAGTTAATATCATCACAACGCAACCCTGACATGACATTGAGAAGTCACGTTCACAACACAGGAATCTCCAAACCAAACGGCCGGTGAGGAAGATACAGTAGCAACAGAGGGGAATCAATGGTGAAATCTCTAGCAGCAGAAATCAAATGACCCAAATGTACCATGCGCATTGGATTGAGAAGGCCCCGATGGTTTTACAGGTTTGTTTGCACGTTCAAAACGGGCAACATTGGCATGGAGATGGAAACGACCAATCCAAATCGTACAAAGATTGCCAACCAAACGATCTAAATCGTTAACACGAATAAACCTGACAAAAGCAAAAACGTTTACACCCCTCTTTGGTATCACGATAAGGAATAAAAACGTCTATCACCTTCCCATACCCCTCGCAAACCTTCCACAATTCCTTCGACCCAAGATTATCAGGAAAATTGGTTACAAAAATAGATTTAGAAATACGAACAGCTTGGTCTTCATTAGAACGTTGAGCAGGCATGGTGACAAAAAGAGGAACAACCAAACCTTAAAAAGAAACAGCAGACGACAAAACCCTAAAAAAATAATAAAAAAATCAAACCCTAATGAAACTCGTCACACATGATAATGATAAATCCAAGGAGATCAGAAAAATATGAATCCACAATCGATCAATGAGAGGTGAATATCACTCCAATCAAGAGAATTGATCAAGATCAAAACCCTAGATTTAGCAACTACGTCGAACCAATCATAGAACCAATTAAAGGATTCAATTCATCGATACAATCACACGGATCGAACGTTATTACGTATCGGAGAAGGATTAGGATTTATTACAGGAAGATTAAGGGTTGATAAAGGGAATCGCCATTGATTGCCAGATCCTATTTTTTAGGAGGTTTGAATAATCGCTAGATCCTCGTTCTATCTCCACAAGGGACGAATGTATATTAAAAGTGTGTGTCGGCTGTCCAATTGATACCCCTAGGACGAAATTATATTATTATCATTCCTTAGCTGAAACGCAGTGGGCTGAGTACTTTCTTTTTGGGCTCCCAACTTGGGCCGGTCCATTTAGTTGCTTTTTATTTTTTTTAGGCAATGTAAAAAAAACCGCTCGACACAAAATAGAATTTTTTTTTACAAAAGTGTTGACTTATTCAGATAAAAAAATACATGCGACATGAGGCCTAACACATAAGCCCATGCGACACGAGGCCCAACACATAAGCCCATATAAAAAAAACAAACTATTAAACATGAGACCGAAAAAATAAACCCGCACAAATAAAAAATAGAAAAAAAATAAAAATAAATTTTTAACACAAAAATAAACCCGCAATTCAGATAAAAAAATACTCGTGACATGAGGCCCAACACATAAGCCCATATAAAAAAAACAAACTATCAAACATGAGACCGAAAAAATAAACTCGCATAAATAAAAAATAGAAAAAAATAAAAATAAAATTTTAACACAAAAACCGCACTATTAAACATGAGACCGAAAAAATAAACCCGCAGAAAATACAATAAAAAAACGCCCTGCAGTAACGCGCGATTCTCATTTAAAGCGTCCCATAAAATTATATTAAAAAAAACCCGTATAGCCAAAAAAAGCAACCTTTAAACATGAGCCCCACACATAAGCCCATATAAGAAAAAACAAACTATTAAACATGATGTCGGAAAAATTAACCCGCACAAAATAAAAAATTAATAATGCCCCGCAACAACGCGAAAAAAATAACGACTCGCAGAAACGCGCGGGTAATCCTGCTTGTTGTATGTTATATTTATTAGACTATATACTAAAGATCAAAACAAAAACGACCAACGGTCGTGTCGTTTTGAATGTGGGCTGACTGTGGCCTGTTTTGTTTCGTCCAATCCATGTTGTTTTCTTTTTTTTTTCTTTTTTTTATAGAACCCAGAACCTTCTTCCTCACACAAGAAATCTTCACACAACATAATCTTCACCGCCAATATCCATCACCTCTCTTCCAGAATATCCAGATCAAACCGCCAACTGACTAATATTTTTTATATGTTTTGTGGTGATTTTGCTGGATTTTTTCGCGATCAGTATGTAAAGTCTATAAGCACAAAAAAAGGTAACACTAGATTCTTTATACAACTTATACATATATACAAATTGATTCTTTAGATTAGGGTTTCTTATGATTTGGGGCTTTTGTTAATCTCAACTCTTTTTATAAACTTTAGTGGTTTTTACAAATTTTTGGTTTTTTTTAGTTCGTATGATTCGGTTTTCGACGTGGTTGCGGCTATGTTTTTATTGATTGATACGAATCAATGTTTAAAAGCACGAATAGCGTTTTAAAAAGTTTAAGGGTTTCGCTCATTTTGTTTTTGGTGGATTTAGGTGTATAAAAAACAGCCTCACCCTCTTAATAGATGTGTTTTTATTTACTTTGTGTTGAATTTATTTTTGATGTCTTAAAGTTTTGTGTAGTAGTTTTTCGATGTAATCGGAATCATGTATATGACCATTATTCTATATTATTATCGTGTATAAGATGCTCTGTAATCACTGATATCTCAATGGTAGTGAAAGAAGCAAAGAAAAACATAGAGGTTAAGAAAGTAAGACTGCTATTGTTCATGTTGATGTAGGAAAGGTACCATTCTTTGAGTCTTTTTTCGCTTTTAACTTCATTTTGCATTTGATTCCTTGCATCTTATGGTGCATAATGTAACTATTTTGCACAACTATTTGAAACATGTTACTTTTACAAAAGAGGGGTATTAACGAACACAACCATACTGTGGAAAGCATGAGTGGTGGCGCATTTGGTGCGGATAGTGATGCACCGTTGTTTGATACACTGGCCTGCTCTGTATCTCGATCGAAGTCTGTTCGGGAAGGTGCCAACACAAACATACGTAAGGGTATTACTGTTTGGTGATGTCGTGTTCGACTATTAGTACATTTGCAAGGTATCTTATTCTCTTATGTGTTTGACATGGAAAAGAGATTGGAACCTGGCGTTAGACACATCTACATCTACTACCGTCACACGTAAGCGTATAAGAGTTTAGTAGTATATTGTTTGAATATTAATTCAGCGATTACGTTTTATATTCTCTCATGTGCTTCACAGGGAAAAGAAGCCTTGACTCGATATTAGATACATGTACATCTACTGAATGTTCTTCTTTGCAGAGGCGATCATGTGTAGAAACCCGGTCTTCTTTGGAAAGCACCATTACACATAGTTCTGTGCAAGAAGTACCAGGTAGTTCAGCTTTCGTTCAATGTGATGACTGACTGGGCCAGCCTGATGCCACAGGTTTGTAAACCCGTTTGAATGTAGTATTTGATCACACGGTTTCTAAACGTTATTCCGCCGATATGGGTTCTTACTCTCTCATGTGTTTGCCAGTTAAAAGGAGTCGATATGCGGCTTCTGATACACATACAGCTACCAGATCTTCGTTACTGCAGAAACGACCATGTACTCGAAACCAGGCGCCTTCGAATCGAAAAGGAGTAGTTGGCTTTGATTTTGTTGACGGCGATGATTTATTTTATCAACCTGCTTATGCAGGCTCGCATACTCATTCATACATCGTAATGAAATTTCAACATTCGATTAGCTAATGGTAGTTCGATTATTGTTGCAGGAAACGATAGTTGTCGAACTCATGTCAACATGTATCTGGAGCACTTGCCGTCTAAACTCTAAAGGTATAATAATTTGTAACTTTTAACTCTATGTATATAGACAGTGGGTTCGGAAGTCTGCATCTAAAAGTGGAGTATATAAAGATTTCCTTACGAAAATAAAAAACCAACAGGTTTATGCAATATTCATTATAGTATCTACAATGAATATTGCTCATGAATATACAATAACTGATAGTTTCCTATAATGTCTAACTGAAAGCGTCATTATGTTACTTCATTTTCCTATGATAAATTGTACAAATTCTTATACCCTAATAGCTTATCCGACATATTGTGTATTCCCCTCCTTGCTTATTGTTGTTATAACTAATTTCGCATCTTTCTTCTTTAACACACTTAGCTATACTATGCTGTTTTTTTAATACCTCTTAACTGCAACAAGCATGAATATAGTTTCTTATCATCACTCTGACCATAGTAACATATACGATGTAGCACAATTTTGCATCTGAAATCAACCTAGCCAATTACACTACATGCGCCACTATGAGATGTGCTATTTGCTATAGTAATCAATCCAGCCTTTTCTTTACTGAACACGTTCGCCTACGCTATATGCCAATACGTGTTTACCATTATGAAGATGCCTATTATTTTTAGCAACGTTGTTGTATCATTATTTATATCACCTAACAATGCACCCTACAGGAGAATGGAATCCGGTAATGAACCCGCATCCGCATCCAAGAACACAGGAAAAATGATAATGATGGAACCAAAAATCACCAGCCTAGGTAAGTTGAAACCAACACATAGTAACAGAACCATAAAAGCTAAAGTATATCGAAGGTGGGTGTCAAGAAACGTGCGTACGCGTCAGCCACTGGGATTCTGCTGCATATACTAATCGATAAAGAGGTACGTTCAATACATTTCCACACCGTGTCTGCACCATTGTTAAGAACCACATATCTTATAACTATTCCAAAAATTAACAACTCTTTACTATAGGGTTACACGATTCAAGCGAACATGGATGTTAAGGACACCAACTACTTCAACCAAATCCTTCAACTTGACAATGCATACAAGATCTCGACGCTAAATAGTATGCACACCCTGTGAGGTGTTTTTATGTGCTGTACCACATGCTTCCATCCCTTTGTTGTAGATTGGCTAAATTCTGTTGGAAATGAATTCAGAGCTTGATGTTTATAATTTTTTTGTGGTATACATTTCAACTCTAGAAAACTGCTGCACAACTTGCATTCTCTGAACGGAAAGTTCTCACACAAATGTCATATGGACGGACTTAAAGGCAGCGTATGTTACCGCTAGCCCAACGGCATGTGATTATGCATTAGTTAATTTTACTTTAGAGGTCAAGGTGTCACCATAACTATTCATTTTTAGCATACAAATACTACTGGACCAAAACATTAATCATGAATGGCTAAAATGTGAAGCAATGGCTGATTAGACTAAACTACAAGTAAAACGTTTCTAAATGATGGTTTCGTTTCATTAATTCCACAAGCACAGCCTTATTGTCAAAAAAAGAAATTTACCTATACGTTGCAACAACATGTTAGCCTCCGCCGCAACGCGCGGGTCATTTTCCAACTCGTTTAACTATATACTAATCGTCATGAAGAAAGACGACAAAATAGCTGCGTTTTGATGTTGGGCTAATTTTAGCCCGCCCTTTACTCACCGCCCCATTTTCAATACATCCCAGAAGCTTCTTCGTAACACATACCTTTACTCACCGCCCCCATTATCATCTCACCCACCTCCCTCTTCCTCCATTTTTCTAGAATCATCTTTGAGACTCAATCACACCAATATCAAAACGTACTTATTAAATTGATGCGGGTATCCGGGTTTGTGTTTATATTTGTGGGTTTTTGGAATTAGGGTTTGGTCATAATTTTTAGTTTGATGAAGTCAGGGGTTTGCGGGTTATTCAAAAATTCGATCTTCAAATATTAAATGTCCTGAAGCTTTTGTGTTTGTTTTAAGAGTGTAAATCGGATGGAGAAACCAGAAATTGGTACACAAACATTTACAATCTCATTTTAATTGTTTTGTATCTTCTTCAATATCATTTGGACCTTTTTATGTTTTTGTAAACAGGATATTCGAGATTTGTGATTTTCAGGATCTTTAAATTTGGGCATACCAGGTATAAAAATTCAGTCTATATTATTACTGCTAATTCTGTTTTGATTAAATTTTATAGTATGGTAAAGAGATAATTATTATATCACCATTATGCAAAGTACTATGATATTTTTATGAATTCCCAACCTTTAGTACGTATATTCATTCAGACTCCGTAGGAAATATGAGAGGTCAACTCTTTTTGTTTGCCCATTTGCAGCAAACAAGCACATCCGACATGTTAGATATGGCTGGGTAAAGAATGTTTGCAATGGGTATTGGCCAAAAGCCGGATTTCTGATTTGCTCCAAATGGATACGCTGCAATTATTGCTATTGGTATGTGCTATGATTGAAAATTTTTGTTATAGCTTTTTGAATCTGATATAAATACTATTATTAATATGTCTGAAGATGTGGTGTAGATGGTGGTGCTCCAAGTGCAAAAATTAATTTGCATCGTTGTAAGCGGTTTAGAATATGCAGCATCAACGAACAATCCGTGCTGCAAATAATTAAGACTAATCACTTTGACATTCGTTTTCGTTTTTATAATGACCGTCTATTATATTCAGGTAACATAAGCAGTTAACATAACAAATCACTTTGACATTCGTTTTCGTTTTTATAATGACCGTCTATTATGTTCTTGAGGAAAGACTATAATATTTGTTAATTTACTTTTTTCGTCTTTGTATTGATTGGGGGCAGAGGTTGGTATATGGGGCTAAAGCTGAGGCAGCAATTGCGATTGGGTTTGATGATTCCATAGCGGATGCATTAAAAGGGAATGAATTTTATAAGAAAGATCATTTGGATATCAAAGAAGCTGATGGTAATAGAGCCATACTCGCTGTACATGTATTTAAAAGATCAAATCCAAGTTTAAAATGCATTGATGCAATCTATAATAATGTGAATTACATCGTTATTGAAGAGTGAGGAACAAACGATAGAAAATCAAAGGTTAATTACTACCTTTTCTCAAGTCTCCATTATGCCATATATGTGTATAGAACAAAATAGATACTAGGAATGTTTTTCTTAGCCATTACCTTCTTACACCTGTGGGGTGACATCTAGATGAACATTTTATTACTTCTATGCATCGAGTACAACCTAGATATTTCGGCAGACTAATAAGAAATGCATAGAGCAAAGCCGCATAAGTTGGGACAATAAAATTGATATCTAAAAGCGCGCCCATCTTCATAAATGCCATCTTCTTTTTGATATTAAGCTTTTTAGTGCTATCTTACCCTCATATTGTTATCTGTCCTCAAACGGATTAAAATTACTATTTGCTGTTTTGGTATTCAGGTTCGAGGCGTTATGCACCTTAACCTTGCACTAAGTTTTATCACTTTTACATTTACAGATTCCGGACAAACGTGGCATGATTTTCAGGTGTGATACGGCTCAGATTAAATCACCAGCAGGAGTGGGATTCTCTTATGCTGAAGATAATTCCTTTTATTCTACGGTGAATGATGTCATTACAGGTTCTTACTTCTTATGAAGAGAGTGTTATTCTGAAAAATTATAATTGTTGCTTTTATCAAGTTGAAATTTGATTATGGCTATATATTATAATGAACATTTTTTTGATTGATTATTCTTCTCTCATTTCAGCTGGAGACAATCTTTCTTTTTTTGAGAAATGGTTAGAGAAATATCCAGAGTACAAGGATAGTGACTTTTACATTACGGGTGAAAGCTATGCAGGTAATGTATGCAAACAACTTGAGAGTGCTTCTAAAAGGGATTAGTTGTTTCATAAACTTTCCCTACAACAATTGTATATCCTTTCAGCCTTTATAGACTGATCATTCAAAAGTAGGTCATAGACGAATTCCCCATACCAAAATGCAAAAAACCATGGGCCTTTGGAAACTCCCGACTACAGGTAAGCCGCATTTTAGTCATACAATAAAGCATTTAATATTAAAATCACATATCATATTGTACTCTACTATTTAGCAATTTGCTAAAACCTATGTGTTAACCGAACCTTTTAAGTAGAAGGCCATCCATTCACCGACTCCCGATCCAGCGGCTCCGACACATGACCTGGTGCCACAGTCAACTCACCGGAAATTTGGTAGTAACGCACAATTGAGTACGCAGGCAGTAACCCCACCTGAACATGAACATGCCTTTGCGGAAAAAGAAAACAAGAACGATGCACTGAAAAAAAAGTCGACCAGCAAAGCTTTGTTTCAAGGAATGACAACAACCAGCGATGACGAAAGCCAGAAAAAAAAGCAAAACACTTGAGTTAAATGCTGCCAACAACAAGCTGTCTTTTGTATGGTCCTATCTTATGTAAACAATAGCAGCCTAGGTGGTAAACAGTAGCGCAGGCAATGTATAGGATATGTCATAGCTACTAGCAAAACTTGGGCAATGTACATGATATGTCATCGTTACTAGCAATCCTATGCTAAAGATACAACATTACCTACTGTTAATTAACAACGTGCAATACCAATGTAAACGAAAATAGTGCACCATATGTTACAATAACATGTTAGCCCCCGCTAGTGGTGCAAAAAAATCGGTTAAAACCGGTTTTCGGTTATTAGAAAACCGGTTTTAAAAAAACCGATTTTTCTAATAACTGGTTTGGGTTATTTCGGTTTTTCCGAAATCGGTTTTTTTCGGTTATAAATGTTCGGAATCGGTTTTTTTCGGTTATAAATTTTCGGAATCGGTTTTTTACCGGTTCGGTTTTTTTCGGTTATAAATGTTCGGAATCGGTTTTTATACTGGTTGGGTTTTTTTCGGAATTTAAAACATCGAACATTTATTTAATAAACTTGTTAATTATCAAACATTTAATTAAACAATACACCGGAAACATACTAAACAAATACAATCATAACTTTTTATTTGCACCGGAAACATACTAAAAAAATACAATCATAACTTTTATTTAAACAATACAATTATACAACTAAAAATATATAAATACTAATACATTTCGAGTTTCGGCATGGCCATCACCCGAAAACATATTAGTGTACTCAAGTACAAGTATGTCGAGCTTACGGCCTTGCATCAACCGTTATACTCAATCCTTTTATATCTTCCAAAACAATCTTTTATCATCTACGTGTTCAACATCTAAGTCTTCACAAATTCACCCTTCATCTAATTCGGTATTCGGATGTGATATCCACTAATATCATCTTCTTCTCTTGATATAGTTTCTTTATAAGTCTTCTAATTTAGGTCCACTTCAAACGATGTTTCATGTTGTTCAACTATATACTAGTCCAATTAATCTTTCAAACTACACAAAATTCCACGGATTCGGGGGTTAGTAGTGACCTTCCTTTCACGATATAATTCTACCGCTAATAGGGGAAAGGCCGATTAGGAAGCTAACGTCGCATCTTGGACCGTTAATAAGCACGAGCCAATAGCGGATAAAATTGGAAAGTGAATTTCCCTTTCTTTCACCATGACCAAAAATGTCAAGTTTGTATAACTCTTGAGGCCTTAATGTTATTAAAAAGTTTGTATGCCATTATATCTGTCCCAAACTCGCTTGTTGGCGGCCGATGTTCGTTGACGCTTTTTGTAGCGTCTTCTAAATAAACTATATAAAGGTTTTTATTAATGTACTCTTGTCATTCGGGATGATCCGGCCCCATTTGATCAACATTTGGGTTTTGTATTTGACCATATTTTTGTTGCATAAATTTCTCAAAAGATTTTTTAAAGTTTATCGTTAAATATAAAAAAATTTGGGGAGTTTATTTAGTTGGGGGTTCGGGGTTGTTAGGTATAATCCCAAAGGTTAAGTCTAAATTGTTCATTATTCTTGATATTTAATTGGTTCTTACGCCTCCATCATTTAATCTGGATTAAGTGGGCGGAACAGTAATAACCATTGGTTAATTTAGCCAAAATATTTTACAAATTTCTTTTTTATAACTTTAACCATTACTGCTAAACATTTGGATAGGTGAGGTTTTTAATTCGTCTATTTTTTATGTATAGCATAAATTTGATTTAAATCATTATGAGCTAAGTGGGTATATTAACACCCGATAATTAGTGTTGACACTTAAAATTTGTAAAAAAAATAGTTAAATTCATTTAGTAGATCCAAATCTTGGTCGATTATCGAAACGGACTTATTTCTATTAACAATTGTTTCATTAATGCGTTTAAAAGTCTCACGTATGTAGTATTATATTTTCAAACATCAATGCATGTTGAATTCACATAGTATTATAATCTTAAGCAAGGTCTAGGGGTTCTTCACACATTGTTTACGAAAACGTTATGTTCATTTGTACGTTCGTACTCGAACTCATAATTTAGTTATCTAATAAACCCCTAAATTTCACCTTAAACTATCACATACTTTTTAATGCCGCTTGCTTGGATAAATTTATAAATGAGCAACACAACCGGGGAATGAAACAAATGACCATATATAAAACGGGTTTTATACGTAATTTTAACAATTCACTTTCCTCTAGTATTATTTGATTGAGTATCTAGTGAAATGTATAACTTTATTATCTAAACATTTTATTCAATTAAAGTGTCTTGTAAAATTTTTTTTTAAATGAGATTCGTATGAGGATAACTAAAATAGTTTAAATAGCAATTGTCCGTTTCTTTAATAACAAAGATTCGGGATTAAACAATGAAGCCGGAGACGGCTAAATAAGAATTTGCAGTACCATGTGGTGCCGGTCAAGTATCCGCTAGTTATAGGAAACGCAATATTTTTAATCTCGAAATAAACACCATAAATCAATAATGATCTTTTTTAGCCGTTTCCATATTGTAAAAGCATATCTTCTAAGGGTAGTACTACTTACATGTTGATAACGCACGGTTGTTAGCCTCCTTTGATGATCTCATAAGCTTGGACGTTGTCGTAGTGGTTGAATGGAAGCGCTGGTTGAATGACAAACTTGTAAATCAAGTCTGAACACATCTTTATCAAATATAAAAACTTGACCATCCGCTCACAATAGTACCTTGTGACGTATTCATTTTTTGGATCTTCTCGCATTACAAACGATTCTTATGAGTCCGGAGTGTAGAGTTGGACCCGGGGTTATAAAATTTCATACATTTCTTGCAACGCGCCTTTTCCACCCCATCGATCATAATACACATATCGTATTAGAACAAAAATCTCGAATTTTCTATAGTTGGTCTAATTCGCACCACATCTTCATTTGTGTAAATTTTTCGAACATTGCTAGTAGAAACGGAGGCATTAGTGGAAGCTTGTTGTGATTGTGAGTTTTCCATTATAGCGGGATTTGAGAAATTAGAGTATATATATCACGATTAGAGAGAAAAAGAGAGATTAGTGAGTGTTTTTGATGTGTTTTCAACCCCAACCCATTACATGTATTTATAGTACTAAGCCATGCCCTAAAATCATCAAAAAACACAAAAAAAAAAACAAAAAAAACGGGTATAAACGGCTAGTAGCCGTTGTGATTTTTTTTTAAAAAAAAACCGAAAAAAACCGGTTTTTAAAAAAAAAATTATAACGGCTAGTCTTGACTTCCATGTTGACCGGTTTTTTTAACCGGTTAAAACCGGTTTTTTAAAAAAAAAACTATTAACGGTTATAAAAAAAAAAAATTAAAAAAAAAAATAAAAAAACCGGGTTTAACCGGTTTTTTAAAAAACCCGGTTAAAATCGGTTTTAAAACCGGTAAAAAACCGGTACATTAAAAAACCCGAAAACTGGTATAACCGGTTCGGTTATATAAAACCGGTTCGGTTTTTAAAAAACCGGTTTTTAAAAAACCGGTTACGGTTTTTATACCGGTTTTTTAAAAAACCGGTTTACATTTGCATCACTAGCCCCCGCCGCAACGCGCGGGTCATTTTCTAACTTGTTTATAACACAAAAGGAATTATCCTTTGTGTGTTCCCCTCCCCACGTCCATAACCCACAAAAGCCCTAAGGCTTTCTTTTCTTCCTGTTTTTCTTGCTCCACATCAAAAAGCCCACTATTGCTCGTGTGTTATCAGCCCACATGAGAGTTGTGAGTGTTGTCTTTTTTTTATTCCATGTCAAGCTTAAAGCACATAATGGCTTTTACAAACCAATTCACGAACTAGTTATTCCAGCAGGTTAAACCATCTTTTAACGTCATATTTTCGATTATTTTATCTCAGAAAAATAAAGATTTATTTTTCCTCTTTCCGTGGTCTTTTGAATCAACTAAAACGGAGCTCGGACGAATAAGTTATGGCCAAATCATTGAGACACGTCAAAATCTATTACTCTTCATTATTTTACTTCATCTCTTGTCACATTCCGTGTCTTTTCACCATTTGCTCACAAAGTCTCCATTTTAGCTTCATTTTATGCATAACCTACATAATCACAAAACACCTCAAAGTACATGTATAACAACGAAAAACAATACAACTATGCGTAATTAACATGCTATGAGGTGTATGTAAAATACACCGATCAATTAGCATTAATTAATATATTATTGTAAGATCTGTTTAAAACTTAGGTTCACTTACTTGTTGTATAATAAATGAAACAGATTATAAATTTTTTGGGTATTGGGTATAATTATGGGTATTTGGTTGAGTGTAGATAGGTAGAATGGTTTACATGTATACAAAAAGGTTCCAAAGTGCGAAACGTAAACGTTTTATGTAACGTATAAAAATAAAATTATAAATTATTTTAGTAAAAATAATATAACACTTGTTTGACATAAAATTTTATTTGTTTGATGTCGGTTTACGTTAAATGTTGATTTTTAGTTTACGCGATTTAACTAAACGGTTAAAATTAAAAGTAAACGTGTAAAAATTTAAAATAACTAGTTGAATTTTTAATGACGTGAAATTTCGGATTGTCACATATAGCTTGTTGGACTTATTCTTGGACTTATTGTATTTTGTTATTTTCGTTTGGGCTTAGCGGACCGAAAAGCCTAATAAGGCCCATAGAGCTTTCGACTTATTTGTGGTAAGAGCTTTTCGGCGTATTTTCGAAACTTATCGAAATGGTTATCATGGTTATTTGGTTTGCGGCTTAATTCATAAGCATAAGTCTCGACTTATTATTAAGCCCGAGCTTATGGCTTATTTTTGAAGCTTGATATGCTTTGGCTTATATGCTTATATATCATATAAGGCTTATCGGGTCGGGTCTAATCGGGTCAAAAATTCTTGTCGGGTTGTTTTGACCCAAACCCGACAACCCGATAGTGTTATCGGGTCGGGTGCTAGTTAAAAAAATATTGTTATTGGGTTATCGGGTCAACCCGATAAGACCTGAAAATGAAATTTCTATTTTTTTAAGTTACACTTTTTGAATAGCCCAATGCCTGTACCAGTAACAAGATACGCATGAAATGTTTCATTACCCAATGCCTCTACAAGAAACCCTTCTTCCTAACAAATCCATTCATCTTAAACCTTCAAAACATCAATCGTATCATTAACATCTTTCTGTTGTTCATATTTTTGCCTCAGAAGATCATCATCATTCAAAGAAAATGTAATTATGAAGGGTTTATTTGTTTAATTTTTGGCAATAACCACAGTCCAAATAAGTTGAATCAATAATGTTTGAATCTTTGTTATCCTATCAGCACCTAAATTGAAAGCATAATATAAAAGAACGGAAAAGCCAAAAAATTCGAAATCACAGCAGCCAATAATGTTTGAATCTTTGTTATCCAAACATAAAATCAAAAGTTTTGGTACAGGAAAAGTTCACTTGCGTAATCAGCTGTTGGGGGTAAAAAAAAGTAATAGAAAAAGAGGCGCTAGTAAACGCGTAATTTCTTTGGTTAAGTTACAAGGCTGCACAACATCAACTTAAAAGCTACAACACGCAGCTCACATAATCTTCAAGTTGCAACATACACTTGTTTGTTTAATGAGTCTGATATAACTAGAGTCTAATAAAACAAGTGGAAGATTTTGACAGTCCAAATAAGTGCAAGATTTTGACATGTAGCATCACCCGATAACCCGAATCACCCGACCCGATAAGACCCGACCCGATACCACCCGAACCCGATAACCCGATAACTTGTCGGGTCGGGTTGCCCAACTACTTGGGGTCATTTGGAATGACCCCGACTAATTCAATGATCCCTTCACAATTAAAACTACTTTTTCACTTGGCCTTTTCTAGCTTTTATCTTGTTCTTATTTGCTTAATTCTTGCTTTTATGTGTTTAGTGTTGTTTATTCTTAATCTGTTTTTAACTTTTAGCTTCCAGCGTTTAGCTTAAGTAGCTTTTATCTTAGCTTAAAAATGCCTATTTAGTCTGATTTAATAGCTTTTTTAGTAAACTGCTTATTTGATTTATGTCTTTATAGCTTATTAGATTTGCTTATTATCTGTGTTGATTTGCTTATTAGGTTTGGTTTAAGTCCTTGTTTGCTTATTTGGCTTTGTTATTAGCTTTTGGTAGCTTATCTGCTTATTCAGTTTAGCTTAAAAGCTTTTAAGCTTTTAAGCCAAAACTGTGGTTTGCTAAAGCTTATTTCTGGCGTATTTCTCAGTTATATAAAAAGTCCTTTTACAAAAGTTGCTTATTTTCAAGTTATTTAGTTTGTTCAAAAATAAGTTTTTAAAAATAAAAAGTTTTAATAAAAAGGAAGCCGCAGGTTTCGAACCTGTGACCTCCCCTTCACACACACTCATCCTCAACCAACGTGCCCAAGGGTCTTTTTCATAAGACCTTTGCACCCTTTTCTATTTAACCTTTAATTTCCAGTTTTGCTTATATGGTTATTTGATTTTTCTGGGCTTATTAATAAGCCCATTTTTAGTAGTTTTATTTTTAAAACATTAGTATTAGTATTAGTATTAAGTAATTTTCAGTATTTTTCCAGATTTTTATTAATTAGTTTGCTATTTTTAATAATTAATTTAGTTTAAAATCTGTTTTAATTCATAAAAAAAAAATATATAATTTCTTTTTCAAAAATTATTTTTAATCATTTAGGATTTATAAAAAATAAAAAAATATTTTTAGGATGTAAATTTGATTTAGTTGCTTAATTAGTCGCATTTTTAATTCCCGTTATCATTTAGTGCTTAAATCCTTAATTGCTTTAATTGTTAGGTTGCCTTTATTTGCTTTTGCGTTTTGTTAGTAGAAATAGAATTCAAATCAAAATTTGATTATTCAAGCACGCAATCACGAACAAAAATAAGATTTTCAATATTCACGCTTCGTTGGGAAAACGACTCGGAAGGTTTGGAATTTTACTTTTCCTAAAGTAACTTTCTAGATCCCGATTGATTACTATACTATACTAAAATTGATATTATCCTTATATACGTATTTGGACGAATCAACGGGAATTAAACATTTAAACAATTAAATTCTACGTAAAATAAAACGCGACCAAATAACGGGAATATCAAAATTTAACCCTAAAAATCCAAATTGCAAATTTCTTAAACCTAAATGTATAAAAATAATTTTTGAAAAAGAAATTATATTTTTTTTGATTTTTATTTTATTTTTAATGAATTAAAAACAGATTTAATCTAAAAATATTATAAAAAATAGCAAACTAATTATTAAAATTCTGGAAAAATACTGAAAAATACTTTGACTTATTAAATATGCCAAAAATTAAACAAATAAACCCTTCACAATGACCTTTTCTTTGAATGATGATGATATTCTGAGACAAAAATATGAAGAACAGAAAGATGTTAATGACACGATTGATGTTTTGAAGGTTTAAGATGAATGGATTTGTTAGGAAGAAGGGTTTCTTGTAGAGGCATTGGGTAATGAAACATTTCATGCATATCTTGTTACTGGTACAGGCATTGGGCTATTAAAAAAAGTGTAACTTAAAAAATAGAAATTTCATTTTCGGGTCTTATCGGGTTGACCCGATAACCCGATAACAATATTTTTTTTAACTAGCACCCGACTCGATAACACTATCGGGTTATCGGGTTGTCGGGTTCGGGTCAAAACAACCCGACAAGAATTTTTGACCCGATTAGACCCGACCTGATAAGGCTTATATGATATATAAGCATATAAGCCAAAGCTTATCAAGCTTCAAAAATAAGCCATAAGCTCGGGCTTAATAATAAGTCGAGACTTATTAAGAATCTATGAAAACTAAAAACTGTGAAAAAGCTGTTGAAATAAGCAGTGAAATAAGCTAATATAAGCTGGTAAGCTTAAACTGAAAATGAAGGATAAAAGAAATTTTTTTATATACCGCGTAATAAATGTTGCAAATTTAGGAAGTACCGCAAACATCCAACCTCCGGTTGTCCAGACTCCAATTTCTGAGCCCGATGTTACTCCAAAACCTAAACCAAATCGCCTTGAATACTTTGTGCTTAAACCTAATTCTAAACCTTCGATTCCTTTTCCTTCAAGGGTTAACAAACAAACGCTTCAAGAAAAATCCAATGATGAAATGTTAAAATTCCTTCAAATTTTTAGGAGTTTACATTTTGATATGAGCTTTGCAGATGCTCTAAATCACATTCCTAAGTTAGCTGCTTCGTTTAAAAATCTCCTTAAAAATAAGGAAGAATTGTTTAACTTAGCTAAAGTTCCATTGAATGAAAATTGTTCGGCTGTTCTCCTTAAAAAGATACCCAAAAAACTTGGAGACCCCGGCAAGTTTTTTATTCCTTGTGATTTTCCAGAGATGGTTGAATGCTTAGCCTTGGCCGATCTTGGTGCTAGCATCAACTTAATGCCTCTCTCTGTATGGAAAATGCTTAAGCTTCCCGAACTTACTCCTACCCGCATGATCCTTGAACTTGCTAACCGAACTACTACTATTCCACAGGGTGTAGCTGAGGATGTTTGCGTACAAGTAGGAAAATTCAAATTTCCAGCTGATTTTGTTGTTGTCGATTATGAAGTCGATCCTCGTGTTCCCCTTATCTTAGGGAGACCTTTCTTGAGGACGACTCATGCTATAATCGACGTATACGATGAAGAGCTTATTCTGAGAGACGGTGATGAAAAATTGATCTTTTATGCTGAAAACCTTTCCAAGAATCCTCATAAGCATGGAAAAGAATCTATCAATATGATTAATGTCATTGATATCTTATGCGAGGACAATCTTGATGAAGTGTTAAAATTTACGAAATCATCTTTTTCGACAAGTGGCAGTACCACTTCTTCTGATTCTTCTCCTAGTCTTGAACTTTCAGTAACTAGTGATTGTTTTCTTGAGGAATTCGCCGATGAATTCGCTCTGATTGATCCAATTCCACCGGGAATTGATGATACTGATTTTGATCATGTGATCGAGTCTTTCTCCACATCTCCTATCCCCGTTGAGGATAGTGACTTTCTTTTGGAGGAGACCGACACACTTTTCTCTGATCTTGATTATTCTTTACCTAAATTTGAGACTTTTAGCTTTGAAACATAAGAGAAGAGTAGTGGCAGTACCACTACTCATTTGGATTATTCTCTTCCAATAGATGAAAAGTTCAGTTTCCATGACGATCATACGGAAGAGAAGAATAGTGGCAGTTTAACTATTCATGCTGATATTTCTCTTCCTGAGTATGTGTAGGAAACTAGAAGGGGGGTGGGGCTTGAATAGTTTACCGGTTAATTGGCCGTTTTAAAACTTTGCTTAGAAAATTATTTGATTCGAGTTGTATGTCAATCAATCAACAATATGAATCACAACTAAAATATCTAATGTAATGAACTAAGTAAACAATAACAATATAGAGATAGAGAAAGAAACGATCAAACCACGACACCAAGATTTATAGTGGTTCGGCAACGAAGCACCTCTTCGTTCCTACTCCACTCCCCGAGTACTCCACTCGAGATTTCACTATGTCAACAAGCTCCCTTTAGGCGGAGAAAACCGTTTACACGTCCCTTACTTTCTTTTCCGACACTAAGCTAGATGTCGAGTTCTAATCTTAGCTAGAACCAATCTAAGACTTCACTAAATCTTTGTTACACTCACAAGATATATACCCTTGGATTGACACACAATCCAAATCACACCAATACACAATTTACACTATTGGATCTACACACAATCCAAATTACACAACAACACAAAGTAAATGTAATGAAGATATATGATCTTGAGAAGAAAGAGAGAGATCACTTGATAACAATTCGTATGTAGAAGAATACGATTGTTCTTCTCTTGCACTTGATTAGAAGAAGAAGGGAGGAAGAAAGAATTGATCACTTGTAACAAGATCAAGGTATGTTAGTGATCAAGATTTGTGTTTTAGAAAGAAAGAAAAAAGAGAGAAAATTAGATATGAGAAAATTCATGGCAAGAGGTTTTGTTTTTCAAATGGGGTGACCCAGTATTTATAGAGGACAAAAAGAGCCGTTATGCTGGCGGCGGTCCCGACGGTCCCTAATATATAAGGAGGCCGCCGTAGACTACGCTCCTCTTTTTGTCTTTTTGTGGGGAAGATGTTATCTGTTCAAATTTATTATTTTAATAATACATTTCTTTTATAAATAAATATTTTGTTTTTATATTTTTATAAAAACACTTTTCTAGAAATGTAAGGTTTAAGAAAAATATTTTTTTCATCACTAATCATGTTTAATGATTTGTTTATCCATACCTTAAGTGATTAATTTTAGAAATAGAATTTTGTGATTAGTAATTTATAAACGTTTATTTTTATCGTAAACGTTTTTACATTTTGTTATTATCAAAACATCGAGAGATCAAAAAATATAAATAACGTTTTTAGACATTATTTGTATTAACAATCTCCCCCTTTTTGATGATGATAGAATATAAACTCATTTAGTATAAAATTAGAGGTTTATAAATTACTAATGAGTTTAATTCTATTTCTCCTCATTTTTGTCGAATTCAAAAAGGTTGATCGTCGAATGGTAGTAGCGAGAAAGAAATCGATGATTAAAGACTCCCCCTTAATGTAAGCTCCCCCTTGTTTGGGGCACCAAGGGATCGATCTTACGATAAGTTGTTTGCTACAAAACAAGGTTAGAAATACAAGTGCAAACCAACATAGCATGACAAATATCTTAACATTATAATCCACACTTTTGGAAGCTCATAAGTAAAGTTCATTTAAATTCTAAAAAGATCATATATAGCCATATAGGACAATATATGAAGATACAACATAAGATAATCATAACCTAACATAGTATAATTAGGACATCTAATAAAATTAAACTAGTAGATGATTCTTGACTTCATAAGATGTGATACCCAAAAGGTAGTGAACAATTATTTGAGAAAATTAATCATGTAGGAGTGATTAATTGAAGAGTGAGAATGATGGAGATGGTGAATCATTTTGGTGATGGACTTGTGATTGAGGTATGAGACGGGTGACAAGGAATTGAATGAAATTAATTTCATTTCTTAATGAGTGGAAGTGGTTGGTGGTGTACCTACAACAATGACAAAAACTAGCATGACATCCTACTTGAGCACTAGTAGGAGGTTGAACAAATGGGTGTGGTAAAGAAGGTGGTGTAGGAGTTTGAGATTCGATGAGTGTGGAGATGGTGTGGAGTTGATTAATAATTCGATCTCTTTGTGGGTAGTTCATAGGAGGTGAGATAGAGTGAGGAGTGTTAGTTGGAGGTGGTGGTGGTGAGTCATTATGGCAAGTAGGTGATGATTTTGGAAGAGGTGTCTTGCGTTTCCATACTTGACGAACCGACATTTTTGGTTTTCTAGAAAAGTTTGGATAATGATTTGAGCAAGACATTTGGGTGGAAGGAGAAGAAAATATGAGGAAGATGGTGATGATGAAGAAGATTGATGGTTTAAATAATGAAAAAGGTAAAAAGAAATGGCAAATCATGGTGTTAGAGATGAAGATGAAGAAATTCTGTGTTCAAAGAGGGAAATTCCAGCAAGAGTTTAGGACTAGGGTGGTAAAAAATTCAGAAAAATAGAGACATTTAAAAATTCTGTTCCCTCCTGTGGGCGGTCCCATATCATGGGGCGGTCCTGGATTGATAAGGGGGCCGCCTGATGGGGCCGTTTTCTGGAGAGAGCAGATTTTTCCCAGTTTTCTCCCTCAGAAGTATCACATCTTATACTAGTCAAAAATTAAGTAAATCTAAAGTAACAATGCATCAATCATTTATCATAAGCATGTAATTTTAATAAGTCTTATTAAGATTCACATAAGAACACAAATTCTCAACTAGCAAAGCATTTGTAGGATGATAAAACCATTTTAAAGATCATCCTAACACTCAGAAGTCATCATACATTGTTCTAGTTCTAATATGTTAAAAGTTATAATGTATTAAATAAGAGAAATAGTAGTAATAATAGTAATAATCTCTTAGAATTTATGCTAACATTTTTACTTCCTTTTTCCTCCCATCATGTTCTTGAGAGCTTGCCCAATTGACCTTAATCCGTCTCGGTGAGCGTTGTTGATTTTGAAAAGTTATGGTTTTGGATAGAAGGGTGTTCAAGTCATGGCTTTCATGAGAGGGGTTTTGACAGACTCGAGAAGCAACATTAGATGAAGAGAGAACTTGTTGAGAGGGAGAAGAGGAATTGGAGTGAAATGACTCATCATCATTTTCATCAACCATGTGATCAAGTGGAAGAGATAAGGATGGATGATTTTGAGTAGTGGAGGAAGAGCTAGCATTTGACTCACGAGGTCTTTTCTTGCCTCGATCCGCTCGCGTCTTTCACTCATAGTGAGAAGCAAGCGGATGCATGGCTCGATCATGGGAGATATAATGATCAAAAGCTAGCTCAGGAGAGACAGCCACGACATGTTTGAATAACCTAGTCAAGAGCATACCATAAGGCAAGATTTCCTTTGGTTTGAATCGAGTCTTTTCCATTCTTTTGAGAATGAAAAATGCTAGGTTATAAGGAGTGGATGTCTCAATGCAATAAAGCATGTGACAAAGACAAGCAGAGACATGATCTCTATGTCCTCCTTGACAAATGGCATTTTCACGAATAATCTCAACCCAGGGTTTCATATGAGCTTGAATTTCTCAGGTTAAAATTTCGTTTTTACCAACGACAATGGTTTTCTTGTTTTTGGTACGAGTCTCTTGACCTTGTCGTGGAACTTGGATAAGGGACTTAATGACTCTAGGAGATGGAGGTTTGGTTTTATAAAGACCTCTACTTGGAACACTTACTGACAAATGGTCAAGAGACCACATTTCGGTGGTAGAGGCTTGACCTTTGAAGGGAATTTTTAGAATTTGACCGAATTCCTCAAGAGTGCATGAGAGAATGACTTATTTTGAATGACAAAGTTGACAACAAATTCACCCTTAGGATTATTGGTAAAAGTGAGTTGGCAATAAAATTCAAGAACAAATCGAGGTACAATTTGTTCGTTGATGTCTAACAAACAATCAAAACCAATTGACTTAAACTTGGCAAGAATATGACTCATATTTTTAAAGTTTGGACTCACAACCCTTCCCTCATGAAAGTACCATTTTTCAAGATTTGCCATTGTGTTTAATAGAGGTTGGTGGAATTCGTTTGATATGTGTGGAATGTAGTTTTGGGTTAATTGATGGTCTAGTCTGGTTTTTCGAGGCATTGTTACCTAAAATGAAGCAAACACAATCATATTTTAATGTCTTATGCTTGTATTGATGTTTTGAGTTCGTGCCTAGTGTGTGTCTATATGCGACAAATGTGGAGCAATGATTAACTCGACCTAAATATAAAATCCTAAGAGTTAACCCAAACGCTCCTTAGTTTGATTTTGCTCAACCAAACAAGTCGAAAAATACATATGAATTATGTATCTCGAAATTTGTTCATGAGATCATTATGCATGTATTTGAAAACGTTTTTAGGTTGTATTGACAATGCATAACAACAATTTTATAGTGTTTCTAACGTGAGTGATTTGAAAATAAAATTGGGGTTTTTGTTCAAAATCAATTTTTCGTTTAATCTCATTAATGTATGCAAATCTTATGTCTACGGGAAGCATATTAGTTGTACATTGTATCCTAGTAGTCTTAATTGTTCAAAATTGAAAGAAAAATTAAAAATCCCCAATTTTAATTTTTGTGTTCATCATGAACCCTAGACTCAAATTGAAAGAAAACAAGTCTAAAGATTCTTCAAGAAGGGTACTCAAAGGTTTAGCAGTGCATAAGCAACTGACCAAACTGAATGCCACAAATGTGGCAAGAAAGGTCATTTTGCAAGAGACTGCTGGTCAAAGCTCCAGTTCCCTCATATCAATCACCCTTTCAACCAAAACCTCTCAATTCCTCTCAGCACAAACCAAAACTAAGGCCTACCAAGGACTTTAAAGCTAAATACAACAAAGTCAAGGCTAAACTGGCTCTCCTAAGTTTAAGTGATTTAGCTTCTAAAGCCACAATTGTTAAGAACAAAGGTCTCATCGTTGAAGCCTATGAATGAGATGAAGAAGAAGTGTCATCAGATGAAAATGAGATGGTGGAAGTTAAAGTAGTCATGGCACTAGCTGAAGAAAATGATGTTGTCAACAAAGAAGGCGCCAAAAATGGTGAATGGGTGAAGATATCCATGAGAAAGGTACACACTCTTCTTGAAATGGAAGATAATAATGATAGAAAAACCTATCTAGATTATTTCTGTATCGATCTAAATTATGTTGAAGAACAAAGAAAAAATCTATTGTTATAACATAGAGATCTTGTTCATGAACTGAATGCATGCAAAGAACAACTTTTAGTATTATAACAAGCAAAACTTTATTTTCTTACCATGCAACATGTAAACACTAAGATTCTCAAAGAGAATAAAAACTTAAGAACATAACTGAAAGAGCTAACAGCAATCACTGAAACATGGCTTAACAGTTCTAACAAAGTAAATCAGTGTATCAGTGAACAAATCCCATCTCAAAAGAAGAGAATTCTGGGAGTTGATCAACTCACTGAAGATCCCTCTAGTTTTGGGCAAAAAGACCTAGTCTTTGTAAAATCCTCAGCTGATGACACAAAAGTGTCCATACCTGGTGTTGAAAGACCCTGGTTGTCTGAAGCTGAAGGTTTTATTTTGCCAAATCATGATACTGGTAGGATACTCCCAGCTGAGTCACAAAGAAACACAACTGATCCTTCAGTTGTTGTCACTGACTCTTCATCGACTAAGTATGATTTAGCTGATGAATCTTCAGTCTGTAGCACCCCTCTTCCTCTACTAAAGAAGTTGGATGGTGTTGAACCTATTTCTGGATCAAAGACTATCAAATTAATTTTAAGGTCAAAATCCACATTCAAAGCTGAAACTTTAAAAGGTGTCAAAATAAATAAACCATCCTCAACTCCTGCTAAGGGTAACAAAAGCTCTTCAGCTTCAAAAGTTAACCCAACTCCTGTTGTTAAACTAAAGAGTGTGAAAATTAAAGATGATCATCCTTTGGATATTGTAATAAAAGAACTAAACAACCTAAAATTACAAATTAGCAAGAATTAGTCATCTTACTCTAGAAATAATCAACAGGTTCCACAAAATACATTTCAAAACAAATACAAAACACATTTCAAAAAGAGCTGTGACTGTGTGGCCTAAACAATCATCTCTTTGAGAATTGTTACAAGGTTCTGTTTTGTAAAAAGTGTGAGAGAACTGATCACAGAACCTGTGATCTCTGAATACATTTCCACCATGAATATGTCTCAACATCTCAAAAGTCTGGGTAGATCTTCATCAAGATCTCATATTCCAAGACCATTAAAACGCTTCTTTCCACCTTGCATACACTGTGGATGTATAGATCAGTTATCTAAAGAATGTTTATACTATCCCGTATGTAGATTATGTGGAAGTTATGACCATGACACAAATGGTCATAACAGGATTATCTCTTTAGAAAGAGAGATCAATCCAAGAAATCCTTAACATGCCTTCAAAAGATGTAAAGCTTGTGGTAGCTCAACTCATACCACAACTGATCACTATGATATTGAATGGTTCAAAAGAGGTGAAGCACTTCAATCCAAAAAGGATGAAGCTCCAAAATCAACTAGGGCTGAATCATCTAATGCTAACAGATCCAAGACTCCCACTAGAAGGTGGGTTTCTAAGCAAAACTAACCATTCTGAACGTATTTGTGCAATATGACATCAGGAAGCCCATCTGGTACCTGAACAGTAGATGCTCAAGGCATATGACTGGTGTTAAGAGTTACCTGCACAAATATAAGGAACAACCAGGACCTAAAGTGGTGTTTAGAGATGACTCAACATGCATCACTGAAGGATATGGTTCAATCAAATGTAATGGTATAGTTTTCATAAAAGTAGAATTTATGAATGGTCTTAAATACAATTTAATTAACATCAGTCAACTCTGTGATGCTAAGTATATTATTTAGTTTGATGAGAAAATAGGAACAATCTTCATCTCTAACAAAGAAATTGTAATGATTGCTCCAAGAGTAAGAGATGTATATGTTCTTGACATGATATCTTCTGCTCAAGAATCTTGCTTCTTTGCCAAAGCTTCTGAAAATCTCAACTGGCTTTGGCATAAAAGACTTGCTCATTTAAACTTCAAAACAATCAACAAACTAGCAAAACAAAATCTTGTTATTGGTCTTTCCTTACTTGTCTACTCAAAGGACAAACCATGTTCATCATGTGAAAAGGGAAAGCATCATAGGGCCAGCTTTAAAACAAAACAAACATCTTCTATCAAGAAATGTCTTCATCTTCTTCACATGGATTTATTTGGACCTATAACTCCTAGGTCCATTAACCATGAAAAGTACACCCTTGTCATTGTTGATGAGTACTCAAGGTACACTTGGGTATACTTCCTGAAGAAAAAAAAGTCAAGGACTTGAAACTATCATATCCTTCATCAAAAGAGTTGAAAATCAAAATGACATCAAAGTCAAACAACTCAGAACTGAAAATGGTACTGAATTCAGGAATAGCATCCTCGTCAACTTCTGTGATGAAAAAGGGATTTCTCAAAACTGTTCCTCTCCCTACACACGTGAACAAAATGCTGAAAGGAAAAATAGAACCCTCATAGAAGCTGTAAGAATAATGCTTTTAGGATCTGTCTTCTCAAAAAATACTGTACTGAAGCTGTAGCCACTGCTTGCTACACTCAAAACAGATCTACCATTGTAAAAAGACATCTTAAAACTCCTTATGAAATTTTTCATAAGAGAATCCAAAACATCAACTTTCTTTATGTCTTTGGATGTCCTGTTTACATCCATAATCATAAAGATCACCTAGGAAAGTTTGATGAAAAAGCTGATGATGGTTATCTTCTTGGATACTTACTAGTCTCCAAGGCGTTTAGAGTCTTCAACACAAGAAGGCAACAAACCAAAGAAACCTATCACATCACATTTGATGAAAGCCCTAATGCTATCAAATTCTCAAAACCTTCAGTTGACAACATCAACATTGCTGAAAATGAAAGATATCCACCTGATGAATATCTTCATCCTTATGAGCCTTCTCAAAGGTATCAAACAAACATCAATGATGTATCCTTCATGGAACCCTATGAATGTCCTAAACCAGTTGTTCTTGAAACTGAAGTTTCATCTGACCAAAATGGTCAAACTAATCAAAATGATCAATCTGTTCAAAATGATGAAATCTTAAATGATGATCATTCCAATCACACCAATAATGAATAAATAATTGATAATCTCCCAAACACTAAAGACATTCAGATCTCTGAACACTCATCCTCTCCAAAAGTAGAGGATACTTCAGTACAAAATACAATTCCAATCCCAAATCCACCCTTACCCATTCCATCAGGGGTTACTCCAGCTCCTCAAGACAGATGGTCTCAGGACAAACACATTGAGCTGGTCAATATCATTGGTAATCCAGGAGCTAGAATTCTCACAAGAGCAATGGCCAAAAAACTTAGTGCTGCTTCAGCTCATGAATGTCTCTTTGTAGATTTTCTTTTTGAAGAAGAACCTAAAAAGGTCTCTGAAGCACTAAAGCATCCTGGATGAGTTGATGCCATGCAAGATGAACTAAACCAATTTTCCAGAAACAAAGTCTGGGCATTAGTTCCTGCACCTTATGGCAAAACCATAATTGGCTCAAAAAGGGTTTTCAGAAACAAAAGGGATGAAACTAGAATTGTCATAAAAACAAGGCAAGACTTATAGCTCAAGGCTACAATCAGAAAGAAGGCATAGATTATGATGAGACCTTTGCTTTAGTTTCAAGACTTGAAGCAATCAAAATCTTTCTTGCCTTTTCCACATACATGAACTTCATTGTTTTTTAAATGGATGTCAAAAGTGCATTCCTTAATGGTAAACTAAAAGAAGAAGTTTATGTCAAACAACCTCCAGGTTTTGAGAGCAATGAGTTCCCAAACCATGTATGTAAATTGGACAAAGCCCTTTACGGGCTTAAACAAGCTCCAAGAGCATGGTATGAAACTCTCTCAACCTTTCTCAATGAACACAAGTTTGTTAGAGGTAAGATAGACAACACTTTGTTTGTCTACAAAACTCAAACTGATGTGATTCTGGTTCAAATTTATGTTGATGACATTATCTTTGGGCCCACCGGCACAAAATTATGCAAACAGTTTGCTAAACTGGTGACTCAAAGATATGAATTAAGCATGATGGGTGTCCTCACCTATTTCCTCAGATTTTAGATTAAACAATCTAAAAAATGCATTTCAATCAACCAAGAAAAATATGTCAAGGATCTGCTGAAAAAGTATGACATAAATGGTTCATTAGTGAAAACTCCAATGGTACCTTTGACAACTTAGGACCTAATCTCAGTGGCAAAGCTGTAAATGAGACTCAGTATAGAGGTATGATTGGATCACTAATGTATCTAACTACAAGCAGACCTGACATTCAATTCTCAACTTATCTTTGTGCAAGATATCAAGCAAATCCTAAGGAATCCTACCTTATTCTTGTTAAGAGAATTTTCAGGTACCTAAAAGGTACTCCCAGTCTTGGTCTGTGGTATCCAAAATGTTTAGGTTTTAACCTAAAAGGATACTCAGACTTTGACTATGCTGGGTGCAACATGGACAGGAAAAGCACCTCAGGTGCTTGTCAGTTGCTAGGAGGCAAGCTAGTGTGTTGGAGTGCTAAAAAATAGCAATCTGTAGCTATGTCCTCAGATGAAGCTGAATATGTAGCTGCTGCTGGATGTTGTGCCAACATATTATGGATGAAGAGTTAACTCACTGACTATGATATCATTTATGAAAAGGTACCCATATTTTGTAATAACACAAGTGCTATTTCAATCTCAAACAATCCAGTTCTGCACTCAAGAACAAAGCATATTGATATCAGATATCATTTTATCAAATATCATATTCTAAAAGAGGACATTGAATTACATTTCATTCCTACTCCATATCAACTTGCTGGTATCTTCACCAAGCCTCTGGATGAGCCAACTTTCAAAAGATTGATTATTGAACTAGGTATGCTGAACATTGATTCAAAACCTGAAGCTTCAGTACTGACTGAAGAAAACTGAAGCTTCAGCGCTTTCATCCAAAACTGAACAAACTTTCATATGTTAAATGTCAGTTCAGTTTTTGCATATAACCTTTAGCTTGCTTAAGTGAGGTAACTAAGCAATCACATATGTCTCATTTATGGATTTACATTAGCATGTGTGGTTTTGTCGCCTTCGCTGGAGCACATATATTGGTCAAGTCAAGAACTGAACAAAATTGATTTATTTTCTTCAGTTCAGTTTATAAAATGATTTTATCAAATTCTTCAGCTTTCTCTCGAGTGAAGTAACTAAGCAATCACATATGTCTCATTCGTGGATTTGCATGAGCATTTAGGGTTTTGTCGCCTTCACTAGAAGACTCATGATGATGAAGATTACAATAATCTGTTCAACATAACATAACACCAAACCTGAACCTAGTCTAGCTATTTCAAACATAAATCTCAAGGTCAGTTTTAAAACAAATGTGATTCTAAAAAATAATACTATTTTATTAAAATAATTTCCTTTTCAAAGAAGTTGTTTAATTAAAATATATTAATATAGGACATCCAAAAGTTAGAATGACCTCATCACCTTTCTCTCACCAACTTTTTTAGTTGAATAGACGAATGTTCACTGTTCTAGGTGTCAGATGCATGTTTTGCTGACTTTTATTAAATACAAAGTTTAGCACACATGTTGAAAACAAACCCTAACATTCCCATAACTTTATAACCTCAAATGATAATTACAATTTCTCAAAGAAAAATTTGTAATTTCATCAATCATATAAATCACAACAAACCTTTGAACACTTCACTCTCACAAATTCATCAAGAACAAACATAACACACACCTCAAACCAGATCAAATCTTCAAAACCCTAATGGCTGAATCATCATCACACGATCCTTCTTCACTTAAAAATACTCCCAAAGAAGAACCTATCACTCTTGACAAACCCAAAAGCCCAAACCCTTTCTTACCTGCAGATCAGATTGAGTTCACCTTTGAAGAGATTACCTTCACCACTAACAATAAAGTTGCACTACTATATCCATCACACCCAAACTCAGAATACTTTAGGGAGGTGCCAAACTTCATTTCCAAATGTTGTCTAAAAGAAGCATTTATCAGGGCCCCAACTCAATACAAAGAATACATGAGTGAATTTTGGTATACTACAAAGACCTTAGATGAATCTAAGATTTAGGTATCCACTCCTACAGGTAGAATTAGAGGAGATATAGGTATCAACACCTTTAGGAATGCTCTTAGGGCTCATTACCTACCTCACTCAAATATGTATGTTTCTACACCTTCTATTACAATAGAGAGACCATGGTTTGCAACAATAGGTCATAGTGGGGAGATTGGGGCAAAGGGAATTCTCAAAAAGAGTTGTCTTCCTCATAGGTGGAGGCTACTGATGGGTCAACTCATTCAGTATTTAGGTGGGAAAACAGGTGGCCTGGACTAAATATCCAACAAGGATGCCACCATCTTGTATTATTTGTCCAATGGGGGTAAAGGTAGATTATGCCAGGCTAATATGGGAGGATATAATTCACAAACTAAGCAAGAAAACTAGGGAAAAGGTTGTTCCCTATCCGAGGTTTATATCCCTTCTATTGGAATACATGATGCCTGAATATGATAATGAAGAGCTCACCATAAACCCCACTCATGTCTTCAGTGTTCACAACTGGGTATTAAAGCCAAATCAAACTGAAGGACCTCCCTTCACTGACCACATGAAGGCCATCTGCAATTTAGATGTACATGTAGACTCCAAATCTCTTAAACCTTTCTCACATACTGAGGAGGTTCCCCAAGGCAAAAACCCTAGAGCTAAAAGTGGACCCAGAAGAAAATAATCTTCAAAACACACATCTGAGTCAAAGACTGAGGCATCCAAATCTAATACTGTCCAATCAGAAAAAGAAACTCAGTCCACTTCGGCCAAGGACAAAAGCCTAAGCCATCCTTCACCTCCTACACCAGTGGTTGGTGAAATACATAAAGAGGCACAACAAGCAGCTTGTGGCCCAACATCTTTAGGGGCCACCAGTGAAGATGGAGCCCACCCTCAACTCAGTAGTGGTATGTCTGCATTTAATTCTTATTGAACCTATTTTATTCAGCTTCTTTAATTTGCACTCTGAGTTTACATCAGGACATGATGCTTTAGCAGATTCCACAGCTGAAGTTGATCCTGGATGATCTGCTCCTAATGATTCCATACCCTCTCAACAAGGTATGGATGAAGGACCAAAAACTATTAAATTGATCACATATTTGCAGGAACTAATCCAAGTGTTTTTGTAGATCAAACCAAATCTGCTAGAGATGGGTTAAAAACTGCCCAAACTGATTCAGGTACAAATGAGGAGTCCAATGCTAATGAAATTTCAAAGAAAATAAAGCTGGATGATTTATCAGATCTCTTGAAAGATACAAGATCTGCCTTCTTCACTCCTGACTCCCTACAAGATGAACCAATCATTGTTTCAGATGAGAGTGAAGAGGAAGAAGAAGTTTCCAAAGATAAAGACACTCATGCTTCTTCTCATGATGTACCTGAAGACACTTCAATCCCTCATCCTCCATCTCTAAAATTGGCTCAAATTCAAGAGTTAATGGATCATGTTTAATTACTTCAGTCCTAGAAGGATGAGTTGGAACAATAAAAGACAAAAGCTGAAGCTGAAGTTGCCTCACTGAAGGCTAGGCCCTTATTTCCAAACATCAACCAGCTTACTAATCTTTTGGTAACCTCTTTAAAGCCTGAACTCTCCAAACTCTTCGCCTCACATAACTTTGCTAGCTGCTTACCAACTGAACTGAAAGAGCTCCCTTCAAAATTCACTGAATTATCTGAAGAGATTAAAGAGCTAAAGCAGCATGTTAAAGAAATGGAAATCGAGCTACCTGGGGACTTAAAAGAGATTCTAACAAAACTGGAGACTTTCACTTCCACTATCTCCAGTCTTACATCCCAGGTTGCTGAACTGAAAAACATTCAATGGGAACTTCTAGCAGAGTTTCAAGCTTTACCAGTTCTAGTTTCTTCAGTTCAGAAACAGCTCAAGACTTTGGATTCCCTTCCAAGTCTATTAAACAAGGTTACTGAAACCTTGAACAGGTTTGCCACTATGGTGGAAAATGCATCAGGAGCTACGACTAAGGATATTCCTTCAGTAGGCCAAGCAACTGCTTCACCTGCTGAGGGGGAGAAGAACACCACCAAGGATGCTGAGACAAACCTGCAAAATGAACTAGTTGATCTTTTGGGCATTGATATGGTGGAACAACACCACAACAAGAAGTTACTATTTGATAAATATTATGACAAGATGCTGAAAAGAAGAAAAAGCTCAAAGATCATAAACTGTGATGTTATCACACAAAAGGGCCCTATCTTACTGAAAGTATATAGGGAAGATAGGACAATTGAAGTCATTGCAAATTTCAAAGTCGGTGACTTACATCTAGCTGAATAGAGAGAGGTTGTACAAGCTTGTCATGATAGAAAAGAAAAATGATGGAAAACCATCTATGGATTGATAAAGACAAGAATGGAATACCTTGATCAAACTGAAAGAGATCTAAAGATTGACTTCAACAAACCTCTCAAAGAACAAGATCCTTTGAATGAGCTAAATGAGTTAGCAAACAAGAAAAGAAAAAGAACCAGTGACTTGAAAGACTATTCCAAGTCAACAAAGAAACACAAGTCATTAAGTTCAGCATGAAAAAGAGGTTTACTGGGCAGCTAAGATAATGGAATGGAAACCGTTTGTAATAACTTTATCTTTTGTAAAAGTAATGTAATGAAAGTTAGAATGAATGGTTATCAGTTTATGTTGTTCATTTTATATTAGTTGTTTTCCTCACTTACAATTGATTTTAACTTAGGCTATTTGTATATTCAAATAGAGGGAGATTGTTGGGTTCAGTTCCTGAGCCCTTCAGTCTTTCAGTAGATTTAAATATAAAATCTCCTAAGTATTACTCAAGCTGAAGTCTTTCAGTTTGAGTCACTGAAGTTTCTTCAGCGTCAGCTCTTCAGGTCCTTAAAAGATTGGGAAGTATCTTCACTTCATTTTATGCAGCAGTACAGAAACTGAAGAAGGCTTTTGGTAAGAGCTTCAGTTCAGCTTGGTTGACAATTCCAAGCTGAACGTTGTCTATCTCCTTAACAAAAGTTGAAACGTGTTGTTTCACTTCTAGAAGGTTTACAAGGCTGGAAAAAGATTGCTTTATGTCAAAAGGAATAAATCAATCTCCTTGGGAAAGTAACTTCTAAAAGTTGGTAGAGAAGTACAACAACTTTCCTCAAAGGACAGTACCTAGTACTAGAAAGCAAACGTGCATTAAAGGGTAGTTCAACCACCCATTTAATGCTTGTCACGTAGTCTAGGTTAAATTTGTAAACCCTAATCCTTTTGCCTGTAAAAGGAAAGGGATTCCCAGAGTAAATATTATCTCTTCCAATTAACGTGAAACACATTGAAGAGTTCATTTATCTCTAAAAAAACTGAATAGAAACTTCTGAAGCTAAAGCTTCAGTTCTAGTTGAATAGTTTGTTTTCTTATTTCTCATAACTTTGGTTAGAGAATAAGTTCAAAGGAGATAACACCCCAATTGTCATTCAATCACCTTGCTATTCCGCAAGCAAGATGTGTCATAGATTCTTTATTTGATTCTAATAAGAACCTATACGTTGAAAAGTACTTCTGTATGTTTTAAACGTGTTCTTTATATTCTTCATATATATTTGTTTAAAACTCACTTCATTGCCATGGAATCTGATTAGTTTAATTTGATAAACCCTATATCAGATTCCAAGGGACCAACAAAGAGGATGTGTGGGATTTTTGTAAAGTGAAAATGAGATGGTAAGAGCTAGTTTATCATATAAATTATATTGGTAGTAAGTTAAATGGTGTAATGTTAATCCAGGTCAAGGTATACGCATAAGAAAAACAATGACAACATGGAGTCATATGACCCATGTGGACCGGCTAGGTAGTAAAGAATATGGGTGTAAATGAGATGAGACAACTCGCGAGTTACTCGAGATCGACTCGTAAACTACTCGAAATCGACTCGATCTAAACGAGTCGAGCTCGAGTTCGAGCTACTCAAGTATATTTTCGAGTCGAATTTGAGCTCCAAAATACTCAGCTCGTAAAGCTCGCGAGCCTTATCGAGCTTTAATTAAATTACACTTTTACCCATTTATATACATAAATTGAGTCGAGTCGAGCTTGATATGCCGATTATTTATCGAGTTCAAGCATGATGTGTGGAAATAATCGAGCTCGAGTCGAATTTTATATGACGAGTCGAGCTCGAGCTCGAAATATAAAGCTCGTCCGAGATCGAGTCGAGTTTCGAGCTCTAGTTTTAGTATTCGAGTCGAGCTCGAGCTTGGCAGTACTCGGCTCGACTCGGCTCGTTTACACCCCTAGTAGAGAGGGGAAAGGATGGGCATTTTTGTTTTGTTGCTAGTTTATCATGTATTTAGTGTGAGTAGTTGATAAGCTTTAGGGATTTTTGAGATTACATACACACTTATAGTTAGTAAATGGGAGGGAAAATATATGTCTAGTGATATTTTAAAATTTAGATGAAAAGTGTATATGAAAATGGTGTATTTAATTTAAATAGTGTAAGTATATATTAGGGGTATAATGCAAAGGTGGTAAGTACTTGATGTTGCATGCATGCATGGTAACAAAATGCAAAACGTAAGCGTTTTACGTAAAAAAATGTAAACGTGTACGCCCTAAGTGACATTTTTATGATGATCATGACATACGTTTTATGAGTAGACTAAACTTAGTCTAAAGTCTTGTTGTGTCCAAAGACGTTTTTCATAGTACGCGGGATAACTTACCGGTCTTAGGTTAAATTAAGTATGTAAATGTTCGTAGTAAAAATAATACAAGTTGATAGTAAAATATTAACCTGAAAATGTCGGTTGTCACAAAGACCGTCGTTGATGTAGCGTGCGTCTTGATCTTGGCCTTTTAATTTGGTGAAGCTTGAACATTGTGTTCACCCATGAGCTTTATTATTTTTTGTTTTCCCCCGTAAGCTCTAGCTCTTTGCTTTCCTTCTCCCCGTAATGTTAAATAAAAAAGGCAGGATCTTGGTCTTTCACTTAAAGGTAGATAACTTTGTAGAGGTAGAAAACATATATCTTTACACATGCTCCCCTTAGATCGTTGCTCCCCTTTGTTACAAGGCAGGGATCCATGGGATAAGACCATTACCTTCGAGGTGTTCTTGGCTACAACTAGCAACAAACAAATACAAAACACCACAAGCAATATACATATACACATGTTCAAGTCCAACATGGGTTAGCTTACCATTTGAAGGCTTGGAAACATGGATTAGTACAAGTATGATTTATTATGACTTTGTACATTGTTGCGTATATTCATACACATATTTCATCATTTTATATGTATAATTATTCATGACTCAAATTATTTTCTGTTGAGCATGCTAGGACTAATAAACACATAACCAAACATTTTATTCAAGCACATAGAGGTGAAACACCATCATTACCATATGTTGTTCAAGTGATATGTTACCATTAAGCATTAGTAAGCAATTAAGAAAGCATTCAAGCATTTCATTTTACATAAAACATGCAACACACAACATAGATTTTAAATAATCTAACAACAAGCTATTCTACGCATTTTAAAGTCATACACTACTTTATTCATGCCAGCTTGTGTCTTCCAAAAGGAATGTTTCTAGGTTCTAGTCTTCATCAATTAATTCTTCTATTGTCTTGAAGAAAAGACCCTAGCAACTAATCCTCAAAGACGCGTCAAAACTTGAGAATCGTTTAAATGAATGCATGTATCTCTCGCATTTCCTTATGAAGAGAATATATGTTCTCCTCCATCATGTGTTGGACTTGACAACACACGCATTCATCAACATGAATGTCGTGAGAGGGTTCCTCAAGCTTGCAAGATATCTTATCCCATATAGGGTCCTTCATTATCCATAACTTAAGAAAGCTTTTCCAAACATCTATGTTGCCACACCTAAGTTTATTCCAAGGACACTCCTCTTCTTCTTCCAGAGTCATCGTTCTCCTACCCATGTTATTGTGGAATGAAGATTCTTTAAAATCACTCATTTTTCTTGTTTTAGATATTCTTTTTTCGAAATTTTTAGTGGATTTTGTTGGTGTTTCATGAACTAGTGCTAGCTGGTTTATATAATCAAGGCTTAAGTGGTTAGGTATGTTTTGTGAGAGATTAAGGTACTAAGGATGCTTGAATAAAGCCTATACACTAAGTACTTTTGATTCTTGAGTTGATGATGTTGGAAAGGTAATTATGCTTTATTGAATCTTGTAATTTAGTTAAGATTAGTTGATTAAGTCACACAATATAGTTCCTACAATTTTACATGCATGCACCAAGATTTTTCAAGCCATGCATGATACTTCTATTGCACTTGATTGTGTAGAGATCCTTAATTATCATTTTGGATTTTCAGAATTGATAACTTTATTTTCATTGCATTACAAGGAACATATTTAGGATCTAGGATGTGTGGTCCAAGTTATCAAACCTACTTCAATGTGTATTTTAATCCTTCGTAGATAGTTTACACATATAGGGACACATATTTCATTATACAAGAGCAAAGCGTTGCTAAGTATAATATCTTGAAATTATGGTCGATGTGTTGTGTCAACATTGATAATCTTTAACTACCAAAGTGTATGGTAAGTTAAGTACATAGTTTCTCGAACTACAAGACTACATTATCATGTTTATTATTTGTGTATGTTAGTATGTTATGCAATACCATACCTAATTCAATCTTAAAAGATTTCTCTTTAACTACGTGAGTAGTTTGTATGTTTGCATAAAATATTTTCTTTTCTTCTCTATCCTAATACACATAGCATGCATACAACACATAAAATGAACAAGATGACAGAAAATATAACATTTTCATCACAAGGGTAAGTTGCGATCCAATGTGTAATTTTGTCATCAAATCTTTCATGCCTATACTGGGGGATAGTGCATGCAATGTTGCGAGTAGAACAACTTCACACATTTAAATATGTGAGGCTATGATTACCACAATATTTACAAGATGTATATCAAATTTATTGTTCATAACACATAAGTTTGACACGTAGATTACGAGATAATGTCAACCATAGTTTGAATAATGTATTGGAATCTATCCTTCATCTCGTTGAAACAACATTGTTTCCTAACTTCCACACCTTTTACATAAGTCTTAGCACATAGCACATAAGCTCTAAGAGCATGATTATATAATGGTAGTGCAAGCGACTTCTAGATTTTCAATTCTTCTCTCAACGCCTCACTCAAATCAATATCCTATAGTGCATGTCAACCATAAACAACCTCAACTAGACTCGTGCAATTTGGACTTTGGAAAATGTCATGCAAAATCCTAAGCTTGTTTTGTCTTAGACCTAAGTGTCCTCTCTTTCAACTCACCAGTGACTTGTTCTATTGGATGACCTCTAGCTTCTTTGAGACTTTTAAGATAGCCTTCATCCAAGAATGACAGTGGCTCATTAAGATCTTGAACTATTAGTTTATTGATCATATCATCTTTTACCGAAAGAAATGACTTAGGCTCAGGAAAACTCTCATCAAAGGTCACATTGAGAGATTTCTTAATTCTTATTGTTTCCTTATTAAGCACTATGTATGCTTTACTAGTTTGAGAGTATCCTTAAAATGCACCTTCATACGACTTTAGGTCAAACTTGGTGGGATGTACTTTAGTGTTAAGTATAAATACTTTACAACCAAAGACCCTAAAGTACTATAATAATGGCTTTTTATTTCTAAGGATTTTTTAGGGTATTTTATTAATGAATTTTCTAATATAAGCCCTATTGAAAATATATGTTGCCATATCTAATGCATGACACCAAAAATTTTGTGGAATGGATTGCTCGTCTAGACGAGGCATGACTCATCTTTCTTAACTTGTGATGTGTTCTTTTAACAATCTCATTCGATTGAGAAGTGAATGGGCCTGACAAGTTATAAGCCATTCTATGTTGTTCACAAAAACTCCCAAATTGCAATTTATCAAATTCACTACTATAATTTGTTACAATTAAAACAATAGAACAATCATGTAGGTTTTCAAGCATTTTTTACAAGATTTTAAACTTTTCTAGGACATCATCCTTAGACTCTACAAATACAATCCAAGTGTAGTTTGAGTGATCATCTACAATCATCAAAGTGTAGAAGTTGCCTCCGTAACTTTGTATTGGAGATGGACCAAACAAATCTAAGTTTAACAACTCTAAAACCTTACTAGTTGACACTTCATTCCTAATCCTATTATTTACATTACCTTGACTCCCTAGACCACACGTATCACAAAAGTGTCTTTCAAAGCTCAACTTATGTAGGTTTCTTACTAGCTCGTTGGAAGCTAAGTTTTAAACTAACTGCATATTGGAGTGACCTAACATCCTATGCCAAAGCGTTGAGTTATCCACCATGGATGCAAAACAAATTTGTTGTTTAGAGTTATCTCCTAATTTTCATGTATATAATACATTTATCCTATGTCCTTTAGCTAGCATTTTACTATTTTTACAAATAGTACAATGTACTTCAGTAAGTTAACTACGCAATCATCATCACATAATTGTCCTACGCTAATCAAGTTAAAAGCTAAACCACTAACATGCTCAACATTGGTAAATATAATTGAGTCATGAGAAATATTACCTCCACCTATGACCTTGCCCTTTAGGTTACTCCCAAATACGACATGTCCACATCATACGCCTTGTACGAAGTAAACAATCTTCTATTCCTAACCATGTGCTTAGTGCAACCACTATCCACAATTCAATCATCCGGTAGTAGATCACATTTGAGGCAAACCTACAAGCTAATATGAATTCAAGGTCGTGGTACCCATTGTTTCTTGGGTCCATTGTGGTTAGCAAATATGGTGCCCAAGTTAACCATTCTTGGGTCTTGAAGTAATGCACATAGTTTATGTAGACCGTACCTCGAGAACGCGAACCAAGCATTGTTTTGAAAATCATGATAGTTTTGAAAGTTTGGTCTCACGCTCCAAGGTAATTTTAGTCTATGATTTGGGTAGGGGTTTTCTCTTTTTTAGGAGGTGTTATGTTGATAATGCGAATACCTTTGATTGTTGTAAAAATTTCTTCTTTCCGAAGAACGGTAGTTTTGAAAAGATGGTCTTTGGTTATATGAACTAAGAGTTCTCATATTAGGAGTGGGTAAGCGAGTTCTATGGTCGACTCGAGTTTGAGTGTATCCAAGTCCATTATGTGAAACCGAATGATATCCTTGTTTTGTGGTTTCGACTCTTGTAATGGGTGTTTGGGTACCTCGAACGTTTGCAAAACGAGTTTGAGGATCAACGGGTTTAACAAAATTATTGAACGACACCCCGCTTTTGGATAGTCCAGTGGCACGCTGGTGGCGTGTTGGCGCATCACCCAGCGCGTCAGGTGCTGAATTTCCGGGAGCTTTGTTTTGTCCTTCTTTTACAAACGTTATTGGTTTGTTTAGGCTTAAGGAAGTGGTTTTCTTATTTTTAGAAAATCCAATACCTTCCTTATCTTGGGACAATTTTTGACGACTTAACATGTCGTCCAAAACAATGCTACTCTTCTTGAATTTCGAAAAGTTCAATGCTTCATCTTGAAGTCTAGAAACATTGCACTTTAAAGAGTCAACCTCTTGGGTGTACATCACACTTTTCACAAGGTTCAACCATCTCTTTATTTGCAAGTTTCTTTACTTCAGATTCAAAATCATTAATTTTACTTAAAAGTTTTGATTTCTCGCTTTAAAGAGAGCACTTTTCTTTTAAGAGTTTTTCAAATGTTTTGGTAAAATATTTGTTAAACCTTAAGAGTTCCTCATTCTCCTTTTGCAGCTCAAACAAATCTACATTATTATTATAAGTAAAAGGTTTAGGTTGTACCTCTTGAGTGTTGACCACCATGAGACAAGTTGCGTCATTTTGAGGTTCATCACCGTCTTCACTATCACTCTAAGCTCTCTTGAAAAAGGCCTTGTTCTCCTTGGGCTTTGGACACTCACTAATGAAGTGACCTTCTTCATCGCATTTGTAGCAACCTCGCCTTTCTCTTGAGCTTTCGTCGCCTTTGTTCTCGAAATTATTACCGTGACCTCTGCCGAATTTATTAGCTCCATTACCAAATTGATTTTCGCGTCCGAATCAATTACCCTTTCGGAAGTTCCTTGCCATCAAGTTGAATGCTTCGGATTCTTCTTCATCTACGTCTTCATCACTTCCTCCTTGACTATCACTATCATCAGTAGTTTGATCCTTAGTGACTTTAGCTTTAAGAGCTAATGACTTAACCTTTTCTTTAGTGGTCTTAGAAGCTACGCCATCATTTTCCAAGATCATTTCATAAACCTAAAGGTTACCAATTAGCTCGTCAAGAGGAAGTGTACCCAAGTCTTTGGCTTCTTCAATGACCGTTACCTTGGCTCTCCATTTCAATGGAAGAGCACGAAGAAACTTTCTCACATGATTCCGTCTAGAATAGTCTTGATCAAAAGATTTAAGACTTGTGACAATGGCATTGAATCTTGTATCAATAGTTTCTTCACTTGAGATTGATAACTTCTTATATTTTTGAGTGAGAAGATCGATCTTGCAATCTTTGACTTGTGAATTGCCTTGGTGAGTGATGATGAATATATGCCAAACATCCTTGGCAGTTTTACACATGAAGACTTGTTCGTACTCTTTACGAGGTAGGGCATTGTAAAGAGTCATCTTGGCTTTGTTATTCTTTCTGAGTTGCTTCTTTTGATCATCTTTAAGCAGTTCATATGGGGTTTCAACTTCCATCTTTGTTTCCAGATCTCCCATCATGAAAACAAAGTCACCATTTTGAATGACTTGCCATAAGTTTATATCTTTGGACTTAATGTAAGTCTCAAAGTGGGTTTTCCAAAAGCAAAATCCGTCGGCTTCTAGAAAAGGTGGTCGTTGCATAGAGCACCCCTCGACATAGTTCTCTTGAGCCATGGATCTTTACTCAGCTTTTTTAAAAACCGGAGTTAGGATTTCGAATTTTTAAAAAAGAAGTTTTCAACTTAAAAAGACTTCTCAAAAGGCTTTAACGCATGAAAACTTGAGTAAACTGCTTTGATATCAATATTAGAACCGTAGAGGGGGTGAGTACGGTCGTCTTGACTTCTTTGAAGTTTATAAAACTTCGAGTATCAAAGAACCGAGCAATGTAATAATCTATTGGATGATGAATACAATAAGTAGAGTGAGATAGAGAGAGATACCACGATATATACTGGTTCGAGATGGGGGGTTTTATACCATTCGTACATCTAGTTATGAATCCACGACACCTATACTATTTCCTTATGGTGGACTATAAACTTGATAATGCCTTAATTATATATATTTTCTAAGGCGTTATTCTATATTTTATTAACATTTCTCATTAACTTTTGATACCTAATACCATAAAAGATGTGCAGGTTCACTTGAAGATTGTTCGAGCAAGAAACAAAAAAAGGATACAAGTGTTTACATCAAAGAAAGCTCGCGGTTAAGAAAGAAAACAAATAATCTAAGGAATCACCAAAAGTGCGCTGGTTTACCAATAAGTGCGATGTACTTCTGCCAACGGTCAAAGAAAGTCAAAACCTTATCCAAGCTAAAGTGCGTCGGTTTTCTCCAACAAGTGCGGCGTACTTCCTCTGCATTTATGAATCTTTAGCGCCAAGAAATACGCGAAGTGGCTACACTTTTCTAGAAGTACATCATACTTCCCCTCTGATGTAGCCTATAAATAAATCCCTTGGCTCAAGCATTTGGAGAACAACTATCCATCATCAACCAACAACTATCGACAGTTATTACCATGATTTTCACACAGAAGAACACCAAGGAAGCAGGGTATAATTTGGAACAAATAAGGGTTTGATATAGGTTTGATAAATTTGTAATCGGGTTTCTTGTAACACTTGTGTAATCCATGATTTAGCCGAACCTTGTATGTCTCTTATTTATCTTTATTTCTTTCCTGCAATCATGAACTCAGTAGCCATGAGAGGCTAAATCCTCTTGTGACTACTTGGATATGTATATGTAATAAAAGTGGCATTTGGTATTAATATGATTTGTTAATCTCATGTTTATGTTGGAAACCACGCGGTGCTTTGAGCTTATAATCCTCGTTTATCAGTTTTGATTATATATGCATGATGGTATAAGTCGAAAGACCCATTGTGTACTATACAGTTTTAAGGACTTGTCTATGCATCTTTATCAATTGGTTGGAGGAATCCAGTTATGTTAATTGATAAACGAAATAGATTTAGTGTTGTGGTGACTTGGTTAATTAGCGGAAACACAATTTCTTGGTCAATAAAATATAAGTCTTGGGTTAAAACGGTTAATTTGTGAAAATGCTTTTTCGACGAAAATGGCTTTTTGTTAATTACAAACAAACTGAGATCATATCAATCACCATTGCTACTGAATTATATTTACTATCCAAGTAGTCATGTTACTTTATTATTGAATTTGCTTAAATTGCTATTTGCTTGATTACGTGCTTAGTTATTCGTTTTGAATCTAAGTTTTATAGATCATAAACAAGTCTATGTGAATGACCTGGTCTTGCCTAAAAAGTTATACTACATACGTGAGTTAAACTTTACCCGTGTATTTGGTTTAAAAATCGACAAACTAGTAATTATAAATTTAAAGCTTTCCTTACACATCAAAGTTTTTGGCGCCGTTGCCAAGGA